>JALGBA010000519.1:0-120004 GCA_023970755.1 Azemiops feae
GATGTTGGTGATTTCGAGTCTGATTCTGTTAGCGTCGTCGGGGTTGATTTTGGTCAGGCTGGTTTCAACTCCGCATATAATGGTTTCAGTGGGGATGTGTTTGGGAGCGACTGCAAAGTTGAATTCTTTGGAAAGGACATCGGTTTCGGCTTTGGTGAGGGTCCTATCTGAGATGTTATGCACTGTTTGTTTCATGTGTGGCTGTGAGGGAGGAAGGGTTTGTTTCTGGCGTTCCTGTAGTCTTCGGAATTTGTTGGTATGTGTGTCTGTCTTGAGGGTGGTCTGTGTTTCGGCTCTCCAGACGGCGAGTTGTTTGGATTTGTCCCAAAGTGCGGGGTGGATCTTGTTGCTGAGTTTGAGGTGAAGTGTGAGGAGATCTTTGTTGATTCGGTCTAGGAGGAATCTTTTTGTGTGAAGTTCATTGCTGATTAGGGCCAACTCTGTTCTTTTCAGGATGCGTTTGGTGGCTGCAGAGTTGGAGTGGAATTTCAATTGGAAGCATGTGGGGATTAAATTTTGATCTCGGCAGTTGCGTAAGAATGAGAGGTCACATAGAGTGGAAGCTCTTTGGACTTCGAGTTTTTCATAGGTCCTGGTCAGATGGTAGATTTCCTCCCCGTAGAGGTACGATATTTGTTTTCTGAGGTTTTCACGGGTGTTTGTATGTAGGTCTTTGGTAATTCGGGTTTTCTCCCGTGTAAAATTGAAAGTGTCTTGGCAACGTTTCGACGAAGTCCCATTCGTCATCTTCAGGCTGGTGTCTCTTCGGCTTCGTGCTTCTAGGAGCAATGTGTGATCGCAGCTGTTTCTTCCTTTTAACTGCCAGTGTGAGGTATGAACTGATTGGATGGGCTTGGCTTGGTTGGGTGGGGTGTGTTCTGATTGGTTAGGGGCTTGGCTGTGCTCTGATTGGATGGGGGGTTGGCTGTGCTCTGATTGGATGGGGGTGTGCTCTGCTTGGGTGGGGCCCTGTTGTGCTAGATTAGTCTGAGTTGCAGGGGATTTGAGATGGAGAGCTGCATTGCTGTAGTTTGGCTTCGCGTTCGTGGTCGTGCACATCTTCAAGGTGGGTGTCATTTGCTTCACGTATGGAATGGAGGGGTTTAAAATGGCCAATGATGCAGCTGTGGTCTGGTTTCTGGTCCGCGGTCGTGCCTCATCATCGGTGCGGGTTTGAGTCTGCTTTTTGCGTGGATGTGTGGTGGTGACATCATGTGTGGTCTTCGTGAGTGTGGGTCCAGTGTCGCTCCTTGTGCTAGGGATTCGTCTGTCAATAAGCTGGGTTTCCAAATGGCTGGTAGGCGGGAGGTATCATCTCGTTTATTCATGCTGTTGGGCGTTTTTCTATCTCGATGGCTTCTCTGATTATTCTGTTGTTAAAGTGTTCATTTTGGCAATAGTTCTGGTATTTTTAAAGTCAATTTTATGTCCTGTGGCTTTGAGGTGTTGGACCAGGGAGGAAGTTGGTTCCTCTTTTCTGACTGAGTTCTTGTGTTCTTCAATGCGTGCACTTATTCTTCTGTTGGTTTGTCCGATGTATGTGGTGGGGCAGGCGGTGCATGGGATTTCATATACTCCTTGATTTTCTAACTCAATTTTGTCTTTGGGTTTCTTAGGATGGTAGATATTTTTCGGTTTTGTGCAGAATGCTGTCTTGATGTTGTGTTTGTGGAGGATCTTGCTGATTTTGTCTGTGGTGCCTTTATGTATGGGAGGAGGGCTTTGCCGTTTTCTTGTTCTATGTCTTGGATTTTAGTGGGGGTTTCTTTTTGGATTAAGTTGGTAATCTTATTTCTTTGAATCCGTTGATGTTAGTACATTAGTGAGAGTGTGTAGTTCGGTTTTTAGGTGTTGTTCGTCAGCTAAGCGTTTTGTTCTCGAGATGAGTGTCTTGGCTACGGAGTTGATCTGTGCTGGGTGGTGTGTGGAGAGTGCGTGCAGATAGCGGTTTGTGTGTGTTTTCTTCTGGTAGATGGTGTGTCCTAGGGAGCCATTGGATTTCTTGTAGACTAAGACATCCAGGAAGGGAAGTTGCTTGTTAGCTTCTGTTTCCATGGTGAACTGTATTTTGGGGTGTAGGCTGTTGAGGTGTGTGAGGAAGTTGTCTAGTTTTTCTTTCCCATGTGGCCAGATTATGAAGGTGTCGTCTACGTATCTGAGCCAGAAGTTTGGTTTGTGATCAGATTTTTCTAGAGCTTGGGTTTCAAAGTGTTCCATGTAGAGGGTTGCAATGACAGGTGAGAGGGGTGACCCCATGGGTGCTCCTTCTATTGTTTGTATTTTTGTCCATTATAGATGAAGTATGTGTTGGATAGGCAATGGTTGGTCAGATCTAGGATGTGCTTGGGGGGGTTATATTTGTTTTGGGATAGCTGTCAAGGCTTCTTGGATTGGCACTTGGGTGAAGAGGGAAATGACATCAAAGCTCACGAGTAGGTCCTGGGCTAGTAAGTTTTGTTTTTATGATCTCTATGAATTGGAATGATTTTTTACGTGTGAGGTGATGGATTCTGAATAGGGCTGTAGTTGTTTGGCGAGAAATTTGGCTAGGTTTTGTAGAGGTGCCCATGGACTGACTATGGGTCTAAGTGGGTTCCTTCTTTGTGTATCTTGGGAGACCATGAGCTTATCTGGATGATTTTCTCTGGAATGATTCTTTGCTGAAGCTCTTCGCTGATGAGGCTTTATTTTGATCTAGTGGTTTTTCCGGTAGGTGTGGGATCTGTGATTGGGGTTTGTATGTGGGTCCTGAGCTGTGGTTAATTTGGTTTGGTAGTCTGTGTTATAACCACCGTGGCGTTGCCCTATATGCTGGTAGGATTATATGTGGTGTCTTCTTTAGTGTGCTGTCGTTCCTCTTTGTGTAAGTGTTTTGGGGGGTTGCTGTGCGAGATGTTGGTGATTTCGAGTCTGATCTGTTGCGTCGTCGGGGTTGATTTTGGTCAGGGGTTTCACTCCGTAAATTTGGGGATGTGTTTGGGAGAGACTGAAAGTTGAATCTCTTGGGAAAGGACATCGGTTTCGCTGGGGAGGGTCCTATCTGAGATGTTATGCACTGTTTTTCATGTGTGGCTGTGAGGGAGGAGGTTTGTTTGGCGTTCTGTAGTCTCGGAATTTGTTGGTAGTGTGTCTGTCGAGGGTGTCTAGACGGCGAGTTGTTTGGATTTGTCCCAAAGTGCGGGGTGGATCTTGTGCTGAGTTTGGTGTGAGTGGAGGAGATTTTGTTGTTCGGTCTAGAGGAATCTTTTGTGTGAAGTTCATTTCTGATTAGGGCCACTCTGTTCTTTTCAGGATGCGTTTGTGGCTGCAGAGTTGGAGTGGAATTTCATTGAAGCATGTGGGGATTAAATTTTTATCTCGGCGTTCGTAAGAATGAGAGGTCACTAGAATGGAAGTCTTTGGCTTCGAGTTTTTCATAGGTCCTGGGCAGATGGTAGATTTCCTCCCCGTAGAGGTACTATATTTGTTCTGAGGTTTCACGGGTGTTTGTATGTAGGTCTTTGGTAATTGGGTTTCCTCCGGTAAAATTGAAGTGTCCTGGCAAGTTTCGACGAAGTCCCATTCGTCGTCTTCAGGCTGGTGTCTTCGGCTTTCGTGCCGTCTAGGAGCATGTGTGATCGCAGCTGTTTCTTCCTTTTACTGCCAGTGGGGGTATGAACTGATTGGGTGGGAGCTTGGCTGTGTTCTGATTGGGTGGAGGTGTGTTTGATGGTTAGGGGCTTGCTGTGTTATTCGGATGGGGGTTGGCTGTGCTCTGATTGGATGGGTGTGCTCTGCTTGGGTGGGGGCCCTGTTGTGCTAGATTAGTCTGAGTTGCAGGGGATTGAGATGGAGAGCTGCATTGCTGTTGTTTGGCTTCGCGTTCGTGGTCGTGCCACATCTTCAAGGTGGGTGTCAGTTTGCTTCACGTATGGAATGGAGGGGTTTAAAATGGCCAATGATGCAGCTGGGTCTGGTTTCTGGTCCGCGGTCGTGCCTCATCATCGGGCGGGTTTGAGTCTGCTTTTTGCGTGGATGTGTGGTGGTGACATCAGGTGTGGTCTTCGTGAGTGTGGGTCTAGTGTCATCCTTGTGCTAGGGATTCGTCTGTCAATAAGGGTGGTTTCCAAATGGCTGGAGGCGGGAGGTATCATCTCGTTTATTCATGCTGTGTGGGCGTTTTCTATCTCGATGGCTTCTCTGATATTCTGTGTTAAAGTGTTCAGTTTTGGCAATAGTTCTGGTATTTTTAAAGTCAATTTTATGTCCTGGGCTTTGAGGTGTTGGACCAGGGAGAAGTTGGTTCCTCTTTTCTGACGAGTTCTTGTGTTCTTCAATGCGTGACTTATTCTTCTGTTGGTTTGTCCGATGTATGTGGTGGGGCAGGCGGTGCTGGGATTTCATATACTCCTTGATTTCTAACTCAATTTGTCTTTGGGGTTTCTTAGGATGGTGGATATTTTTCGGTTTGTGCAGAATGCTTGTCTTGATGTTGTGTTTGTGGAGGATCTTGCTGATTTTGTCTGTGGTGCCTTTTATGTATGGGAGGAGGGCTTTGCCGTTTTCTTGTTCTATGTCTTGGATTTAGTGGGGGTTTCTTTTTGGATTAAGTTGGTAATCTTATTTCTTTGGAATCCGTTGGATGTTAGTACATTAGTGAGAGTGTGTAGTTCGGTTTTTAGGTGTTGTTCGTCAGCTAAGCGTTTTGTTCTCGAGATGAGTGTCTTGGCTACGGAGTGATCTGTGCTGGGTGGTGGTGTGAGAGTGCGTGCAGATAGCGTTTGTGTGTGTTTTCTTCTGGTAGATGGTGTGTCCTAGGGAGCCATTGGATTTCTTGTAGACTAAGACATCCAGGAAGGGAAGTGCTTGTTAGCTTCTGTTTCCATGGTGAACTGTATTTTGGGGTGTAGGCTGTTGAGGTGTGTGAGGAAGTTGTCTAGTTTTTCTTTCCATGTGGCCAGATTATGAAGTTGTCGTCTACGTATCTGAGCCAGAGTTTGGGTTTGTGATCAGATTTTTCTAGAGCTTGGGTTTCAAAGTGTTCCATGTAGAGGTTTGCAATGACAGGTGAGAGGGGTGACCCATGGGTGCTCCTTCTATTGTTTTTGTATTTTTGTCCGTTATAGATGAAGTATGTTGGATAGGCAATGGTTGGTCAGATCTAGGATGTGCTTGGGGGGGTTATATTTGTTTGGATAGCTGTCAAGGCTTCTTGGATTGGCACTTGGGTGAAGAGGGAAATGACATCAAAGCTCACGAGTAGGTCGCTGGGCTGTAAGTTTTGTTTCTTTATGATCTCTATGAATTGGAATGAATTTTTACGTGTGAGGTGATGGATTCTGATAGGGCTGTAGTTGTTGGCGAGAAATTTGGCTAGGTTTTGTAGAGGTGAGCCTATGGAGCTGACTATGGGTCTAAGTGGGGTTCTTCTTTGTGTATCTTGGGAGGACCATAGAGCTTAGGGCATCTGGATGATTTTACTCTGGGAATGATTCTTTGCTGATCTCTTCGCTGATGGGGAGGCTTTTATTTTGGATCTAGTGGTTTTTTTCCAGGTAGGGTGGGATCTGTGATTAGGGGTTTGTATGTGGAGTCCTGGAGTAGGTTGGTTAATTTGGTTTGGTAGTCAGATGTGTTCATAACCACCGTGGCGTTGCCCTTAGTCTGCTGGTAGGATTATTATGCTGGTGTCTTCTTTCAGGTTAATTAGTGCTGTCTGTTCCTCTTTGTGTAAGTGCTTTTGGGGGGTTTGCTGGTGCAGAGGATGTTGGTGATTTCGAGTCTGATTCTGTTAGCGTTGTCGGGTTGATTTTGGTCAGGTGGTTTCAAACTCCGCATATAATGGTTTCAGTGGGGATGTGTTTGGGAGCGCTGCAAAGTTGAATCCTTTGGAAAGGACATCGGTTTCGGCTTGGTGAGGTCCTATCTGATGTTATGCACTGTTTGTTTCATGTGTGGCTGTGAGGGAGGAAGGGTTTGTTTTGGCGTTCCTGTAGTCTTCGGAATTTGTTGGTATGTGTGTCTGTCTTGAGGGTGGTCTGTGTTTCGGCTCTCCAGACGGCGAGTGTTTGGATTTGTCCCAAAGTGCGGGGTGGATCTTGTTGCTGAGTTTGAGGTGAAGTGTGAGGAGCTTTTTGTTGATTCGGTCTAGGAGGAATCTTTTTGTGTGAAGTTCATTTCTGATTAGGGCCAACTCTGTTCTTTTCAGGATGCGTTTGGGGCTGCAGAGTTGGAGTGGAATTTCAATTGGAAGCATGTGGGGATTAAATTTTGATCTCGGCAGTTGCGTAAGAATGAGAGGTCACATAGAATGGAAGCTCTTTGGACTTCGAGTTTTTCATAGGTCCTGGTCAGATGGTAGATTTCCTCCCGTTAGAGGTACGATATTTGTTTTCTGAGGTTTTCACGGGTGTTTGTATGTAGGTCTTTGGTAATTCGGGTTTTTCCCCGTGTAAAATTGAAAGTGTCTTGGCAAACGTTTCGACGAAGTCTCATCGTCATCTTCAGGTGGTGTCTTTCGGCTTCGTGCTTCTAGAGCAATGTTGATCGCAGCTGTTTCTTCCTTTAACTGCCAGTGAGGTATGAACTGATTGGATGGGAGCTTGGCTGTGTTCTGATTGGGTGGAGGTGTGTTTCTGATTGGTTAGGGGCTGGCTGTGCTCTGATTGGATGGGAGATTGGGCGTGCTCTGTTGGCGGGGCGTGCTTGCTTGGTGGGGGCCCTGTTGTGCTAGGATTAGTCTGAGTTGCAGGGGAATTTGAGATGGAGAGCTGCATTGCTGTAGTTTGGCTTCGCGTTCGTGGTCGTGCCACATCTTCAAGGTGGTGTCAGTTTGTTCACGTATGGAATGGAGGGGTTTAAAATGGCCAATGAGCAGCTGTGGTCTGGTTTCTGGTCCGCGGTCGTGCCTCATCATCGGTGCGGGTTTGAGTCTGCTTTTTGCGTGGATGTGTGTGGTGACATCATGTGTGGTCTTCGTGGAGTGTGGGTTCCAGTGTCGCTCCTTGTGCTAGGGATTCGTCTGGCAATAAGGCTGGGTTTTCCAAATGGCTGTAGGCGGGAGGTATCATCTCGTTTATTCATGTGTGTGGGCGTTTTTCTATCTCGATGGCTTCTTGATTATTCTGTTGTTAAAGTGTTCAGTTTTGGCAATAGTTCTGTATTTTAAAGTCAATTTATGTCTGTGGCTTTGGGTGTTGGACCAGGGAGGAAGTGGTTCCTCTTTTCTGACTGAGTTCTTGTGTTCTTCAATGCGTGGCTTATTTCTTCTGTTGGTTGTCCGATGTATGTGGTGGGGCAGGCGGTGCATGGGATTTCATATACTCTTGATTTTCTAATCAATTTTGTCTTTGGGGTTCTTAGGATGGTAGATATTTTTTCGGTTTGTGCAGATGCTGTATTGATGTTGTTTGTGGAGGATCTTGCTGATTTTGTCTTTGCCTTTTATGTATGGGAGGAGGGCTTTGCGTTTTCTTGTTCTATGGTCTGGATTTTAGTGGGGGTTTCTTTTTGGATTAAGTGGTAATGGAACCGTTGGATGTTAGTACATTAGTGAGAGTTATGTTGTCGTCAGCTGCGTTTTGTTCTCGGATGAGTGTCTTGGCTAAGGGCTGTGCTGGGTGGTGGTGTGAGAGTTTTTTTGTTGTGTTTTCTCTGGTAGATGGTGTGTCCTAGGGAGCCATTGAAGGTTTGAGACATCCAGGAAGGTAAGTTGCTGTTAGCTTCTGTTTCCCTGGTGTGAACTTATTTTGGGGGGTAGTGTTGAGCGCTTTGTGAGGAAGTGTTAGATGTGCAGATTATGAAGGTGTCGTCGACGTAATAGCCAGAGTTTTTTGTGATCAGATTTTGCTAAGAATGTGTAGAGGCTTTGCAAAGACAGGTTGACCCATTGATTTGTTGTATTTTGTAGTTATAGATTATGTGTTGGATAGGCAATGGTTGGTCGAGGATGTGCTTGGGGAGGGGTATATGTGTTTTGGATAGTAAGGCTTCTTGGATTGGCAATTGGGTGAAGAGGGAAAGAATCAAAGCTCACGAGATTAGTCATGTAAGTTTTATGATCTCTAAATTGTAAAATTTGGGGGGACAATTTTTTTTTTTTTGTTTACCGTTTTTTGTGAGGTGATGGATTCTGAATAGGGCGTAGTGAGAAATTTGGTTTGTAGTTGAAGCCTATGGGACTAGTCTAAGTGGGTTTCCTTCTTTGTGTATCTTGAGACCATAGGCTTAGGGATATGATGATGTAGAGTTCTTTGTGCATCTCTAGGGGGAGGCTTTATTTTGGATCTGTAGTTTTTCAGGTACGGTGGTGCGATCTGTGTTAGGTTATTGGATGTAGGGATTCAGAGTCTTAGTTGTACAAGATCGAAATCAATGGAATCCCTGGACAACATCACAGAAGAAAACAACACAAACCGATCCTGCAATCACAGATCAAACTCCGTAGCAAGACACTCATCCGAGAAACAAAACGCAAGCTCACGCAAACAAAACCTAAATACACACCACTTGTACTAACATCCAAACAGATTCCAAAGAATCCAACCTCAATTAATCAAAAAAGAAACCCCCACTTCAGAAGACACTAGAAACAAGCAAAAACCAAAGCCCTCCTCCCAACATAAAAGGCACACAGACACAGCAAGATCTTCCACCAAAACAACATAATCTCTGCACAAACCCCTCTCACCTGGAAAAATTATCTACCATCACTACGGACCCCAAAGACAAAATGATTAGAAAATCAGAGTATATGAATCCCATGCACCGCATGCCCCACCACATACATCGGACAAACCAACAGAAGAAATAAGTCACGCATTGAAGAACCAAGAACTCAGTCAAGAAAAGAGGAACCAACTTCCCTCCCTGGTCCAACACCTCAAAGCCACAGACATAAATTGACTTTAAAATACCAGAACTATTGCCAAAACTGAACACTTTAACAACAGAATAATCAAGAAGCCATCGAGATAGAAAAACGCCCACACACATGAATAAACGAATGATACCTCCCGCCTACAGCCATTTGGAAAACCCAGCCTTATTGCAGACGAATCCCTAGCACAAGGAGCGACACTGGAACCCACACTCACGAAGACCACACATGATGTCACCACCACACATCCACGCAAAAAGCAGACTCAAACCCGCACCGATGATGAGGCACGACCGCGGACCAGAAACCAGACCACAGCTGCTCATTGGCATTTTAAACCCCTCCATTCCATACGTGAACAAACTGACACCACCTTGAAGATGTGGCACGACCACGAACGCGAAGCCAAACTACAGCAATGCAGCTCTCCATCTCAAATTCCCCTGCAACTCAGACTAATCCTAGCACAACAGGGCCCCCACCCAAGCAGAGCACGCCCATCCAATCAAGCGCCAGCACACTCCCATCCAATCAGAGCACAGCCAACCCCTAACCAATCAGAACACACCTCCACCCAATCAGAACACCAAGCTCCCATCCCAATCAGTTCATACCTCACTGGCAGTTAAAGGAGAAACAGCTGCGATCACACATTGCTCTAGAAGCA
Organism: Azemiops feae; assembly: GCA_023970755.1. Taxonomy (NCBI): domain Eukaryota; kingdom Metazoa; phylum Chordata; class Lepidosauria; order Squamata; family Viperidae; genus Azemiops; species Azemiops feae. Next base: position 9,525 of record JALGBA010000519.1, read on the forward strand.
CGAAGCCGAAGACACCAGCCTGAATGACGATGGCTTCGTCGAAACGTTTGCCAAGACACTTTCAATTTTACACGGGAAAAACCCGAATTACCAAAGACCTACATACAAACACCCGTGAAAACCTCAGAAAACAAATACGTACCTCTAACGGGGAAATCTACCATCTGACCAGGACCTATGAAAACTCGAAGTCCAAAGAGCTTCCATTCTATGTGACCTCTCATTCTTACGCAACTGCCGAGATCAAAATTTAATCCCCACATGCTTCCAATTGAAATTCCACTCCAACTCTGCAGCCCCAACCATCCTGAAAGAACAGATTGGCCCTAATCAGAAATGAACTTCACACAAAAAGATTCTCCTAGACCGAATCAACAAAATCTCCTCACACTTCACCTCAAACTCAGCAACAAGATCCCCCCGCACTTTGGGACAAATCCAAACACTCGCCGTCTGGAGAGCCGAAACACAGACCACCCTCAAGACAGACACACATCCAACAAATTCCGAAGACTACAGGAACGCCAAAAACAAACCCTTCCTCCCTCACAGCCACACATGAAACAAACAGTGCATAACATCTCAGATAGGAACCTCACCAAGCCGAAACCGATGTCCTTTCCAAAGGATTCAACTTTGCAGTCGCTCCCAAACACATCCCCACTGAAACCATTATATGCGGAGTTTGAAACCAGCCTGACCAAAATCAACCCGACACGCTAACAGAATCAGACTCGAAATCACCAACATCCTCTGCACCAGCAAACCCCCCAAAAGCACTTACACAAAGGAACAGACAGCACTAATTAACCTGAAAGAAGACACCAGCATAATAATCCTACCAGCAGACAAGGCAACGCCACGGTGGTTATGACACATCTGACTACCAAACCAAATTAACCAACCTACTCCAGACTCCACATACAAACCCCTAATCACAGATCCCACCCCTACCTGGAAAAAAACCACTAGATCCAAAATAAAAGCCTCCCCCATCAGCGAAGAGATCCAGCAAAGAATCATTCCCAGAGAAAAATCATCCAGATGCCCTAAGCTCTATGGTCCTCCCCAAGATACACAAAGAAGAACCCCACTTATACCCATAGTCAGCTCCATAGGCTCACCTCTACAAAACCTAGCCAAATTTCTCGCCAAACAACTACAGCCCTATCAGAATCCATCACCTCACACGTAAAAAATTCATTCCAATTCATAGAGATCAAAAGAACAAAACTTACAGCCCAGCGACCTACTCGTGAGCTTTGATGTCATTTCCCTCTTCACCCAAGTGCCAATCAAGAAGCCTTGACAGCTATCCAAAAAATATAACCCCCCAAGCACATCCTAGATCTGACCAACCATTGCCTATCCAACACTACTTCATCTATAACGGACAAAAATACAAACAATAGAAGGAGCACCCATGGGATCACCCCTCTCACCTGTCATTGCAAACCTCTACATGGAACACTTTGAAACCCAAGCTCTGAAAAATCTGATCACAAACCCAAACTCTGGCTCAGATACGTAGACGACACCTTCATAATCTGGCCACATGGGAAAGAAAAACTAGACAACTTCCTCACACACCTCAACAGCCTACACCCCAAAATACAGTTCACCATGGAAACAGAAGCTAACAACAACTTCCCTTCCTGGGATGTCTTAGTCTACAAGAAATCCAATGGCTCCCTAGGACACACCATCTACCAGAAGAAAACACACACAAACCGCTATCTGCACGCACTCTCACACCACCACCCAGCACAGATCAACTCCGTAGCCAAGACACTCATCTCGAAAACAAAACGCTTAGCTGACGAACAACACCTAAAAACCAAACTACACACTCTCACTAATGTACTAACATCCAACGGATTCCAAAGAAATAAGATTACCAACTTAATCCAAAAAGAAACCCCCACTAAAATCCAAGACATAGAACAAGAAAACGGCAAAGCCCTCCTCCCATACATAAAAGGCACCACAGACAAAATCAGCAAGATCCTCCACAAACACAACATCAAGACAGCATTCTGCACAAACCGAAAAATATCCACCATCCTAAGAAACCCCAAGGACAAAATTGAGTTAGAAAATCAAGGAGTATATGAAATCCCATGCACCGCCTGCCCCACCACATACATCGAACAAACCAACAGAAGAATAAAGTCACGCATTGAAGAACACAAGAACTCGTCAGAAAAGAGGAACCAACTTCTCCCTGGTCCAACACCTCAAAGCCCAGGACATAAAATTGACTTTAAAAATACCAGAACTATTGCCAAAACTGAACACTTTAACACAGAATATCAGAGAAGCCATCGAGATAGAAAACGCCCACACAGCATGAATAAACGAGATGATACCTCCCGCCTCCAGCCATTTGGAAACCACCCTTATTGACAGACGAATCCCTAGCACAAGGATGACACTAGACCCACACTCACGAAGACCACACCTGATGTCACCACCACACATCCACGCAAAAAGCAGACTCAAACCCGCCCGATGATGAGGCACGACCGCGGACCAGAAACCAGACCCAGCTGCATCATTGGCCATTTTAAACCCCTCCATTCCATACGTGAAGCAAACTGACACCCACCTTGAAGATGTGGCACGACCACGAACGCGAAGCCAAACAACAGCAATGCAGCTCTCCATCTCAATCCCCTGCAACTCAGACTAATCTAGCACAACAGGGCCCCCACCCAAGCAGAGCACACCCATCCAATCAGAGCACAGCCAACCCCCATCCGAATAACACAGCAAGCCCCTAACCATCAAACACACCTCCACCCAATCAGAACACAGCCAAGCTCCCACCCAATCAGTTCATACCCCCACTGGCAGTAAAAGGAAGAAACAGCTGCGATCACACATGCTCCTAGACGGCACGAAAGCCGAAGACACCAGCCTGAAGACGACGAATGGGACTTCGTCGAAACTTGCCAGGACACTTCAATTTTACCGGAGGAAACCCAATTACCAAAGACCTACATACAAACACCCGTGAAACCTCAGAACAAATATAGTACCTCTACGGGGAGGAAATCTACCATCTGCCCAGGACCTATGAAAAACTCGAAGCCAAAGACTTCCATTCTAGTGACCTCTCATTCTTACGAACGCCGAGATAAAAATTTAATCCCCACATGCTTCAATGAAATTCCACTCCAACTCTGCAGCCACAAACGCATCCTGAAAAGAACAGAGTGGCCCTAATCAGAAATGAACTTCACAAAAAGATTCCTCCTAGACCAAATCAACAAAGATCTCCTCACACTTCACCTCAAACTCAGCAACAAGATCCACCCCGCACTTTGGGACAAATCCAAACAACTCGCCGTCTGGAGAGCCGAAACACAGACCACCCTCAAGACAGACACACATACCAACAAATTCCGAAGACTACAGGAACGCCAAAAACAAACCCTTCCTCCCTCACAGCCACACATGAAACAAACAGTGCATAACATCTCAGATAGGACCCTCACCAAAGCCGAAACCGATGTCCTTTCCAAAGGATTCAACTTTGCAGTCGCTCCCAAACACATCCCCACTGAAACCATTATATGCGGAGTTGAAACCAGCCTGACCAAAATCAACCCCGACGCCACTAACAGAATCAGACTCGAAATCACCAACATCCTCTGCACCAGCAAACCCCCCAAAAGCAACTTACACAAAGAGGAACAGACAGCACTAATTAACCTGAAAGAAGACACCAGCATAATAATCCTACCAGCAGACAAGGGCAACGCCACGGTGGTTATGAACACATCTGACTACCAAACCAAATTAACCAAACTGCTCCAGGACTCCACATACAAACCCCTAATCACAGATCCCACCACCTACCTGGAAAAAACCACTAGATCCAAAATAAAAGCCTCCCCCATCAGCGAAGAGATCCAGCAAAGAATCATTCCCAGAGAAAAATCATCCAGATGCCCTAAGCTCTATGGTCCCCCCAAGATACACAAAGAAGGAACTCCACTTAGACCCATAGTCAGCTCCATAGGCTCACCTCTACAAAACCTAGCCAAATTTCTCGCCAAACAACTACAACCCTATGCAGAATCCATCACCTCACACGTAAAAAACTCATTCCAATTCATAGAGATCATAAAGAAACAAAACTTACAGCCCAGCGACCTACTCTTGAGCTTTGATGTCATTTCCCTCTTCACCCAAGTGCCAATCAAAGAAGCCTTGACAGCTATCCAAAACAAATATAACCCCCCCAAGCACATCCTAGATCTGACCAACCATTGCCTATCCAACACATACTTCATCTACAACGGACAAAAATACAAACAAATAGAAGGAGCACCCATGGGGTCACCCCTCTCACCTGTCATTGCAAACCTCTACATGGAACACTTTGAAACCCAAGCTCTAGAAAAATCTGATCACAAACCCAAACTCTGGCTCAGATACGTAGACGACACCTTCATAATCTGGCCACATGGGAAAGAAAAACTAGACAACTTCCTCACATACCTCAACAGCCTACACCCCAAAATACAGTTCACCATGGAAACAGAAGCTAACAACCAACTTCCCTTCCTGGATGTCTTAGTCTACAAGAAATCCAATAGCTCCCTAGGACACACAATCTACCAGAAGAAAACACACACAAACCGCTATCTGCACGCACTCTCACACCACCACCCAGCACAGATCAACTCTGTAGCCAAGACACTCATCTCGAGAACAAAACGCTTAGCTGACGAACAACACCTAAAAACCGAACTACACACTCTCACTAATGTACTAACATCCAACGGATTCCAAAGAAATAAGATTACCAACTTAATCCAAAAAGAAACCCCCACTAAAATCCAAGACATAGAACAAGAAAACGGCAAAACCCTCCTCCCATACATAAAAGGCACCACAGACAAAATCAGCAAGATCCTCCACAAACACAACATCAAGACAGCATTCTGCACAAACCGAAAAATATCTACCATCCTAAGAAACCCCAAAGACAAAATTGAGTTAGAAAATCAAGGAGTATATGAAATCCCATGCACCGCCTGCCCCACCACATACATCGGACAAACCAACAGAAGAATAAGCGCACGCATTGAAGAACACAAGAACTCAGTCAGAAAAGAGGAACCAAGTTCCTCCCTGGTCCAACACCTCAAAGCCACAGGACATAAAATTGACTTTAAAAATACCAGAACTATTGCCAAAACTGAACACTTTTAACAACAGAATAATCAGAGAAGCCATCGAGATAGAAAAACGCCCACACAGCATGAATAAACGAGATGATACCTCCCGCCTACCAGCCATTTGGAAACCCAGCCTTATTGACAGACGAATCCCTAGCACAAGGAGCGACACTGGACCCACACTCACGAAGACTACACATGATGTCACCACCACACATCCACGTAAAAAGCAGACTCAAACCCGCACCGATGATGAGGCACGACCGCGGACCAGAAACCAGACCACAGCTGCATCATTGGCCATTTTAAACCCCTCCATTCCATACGTGAAGCAAACCGACACCCACCTTGAAGATGTGGCACGACCACGAACGCGAAGCCAAACTACAGCATGCAGCTCTCCATCTCAAATTCCCCTGCAACTCAGACTAATCCTAGCACAACAGGGCCCCCACCCAAGCAGAGCACACCCCCATCCAATCAGAGCACAGCCAACCCCCCATCCAATCAGAGCACAGCCAACCCCCCATCCAATCAGAGCACAGCCAAGCCCCTAACCAATCAGAACACACCTCCACCCAATCAGAACACAGCCAAGCTCCCATCCAATCAGTTCATACCTCCACTGGCAGTTAAAAGGAAGAAACAGCTGCGACCACACATTGCTCCTAGAAGCACGAAGCCGAAGACACCAGCCTGAAGATGACGAATGGGACTTCGTCGAAATGTTGCCAAGACACTTTCAATTTTACGCGGGAGAAAACCCGAATTACCAAAGACCTACATACAAACACCCGTGAAAACCTCAGAAAACAAATATCGTACCTCTACGGGGAGGAAATCTACCATCTGACCAGGACCTATGAAAAACTCAAAGTCCAAAGAGCTTCCATTCTATGTGACCTCTCATTCTTACGCAACTGCCGAGATCAAAATTTAATCCCCACATGCTTCCAATTGAAATTCCACTCCAACTCTGCAGCCAGCAAACGCATCCTGAAAAGAACAGAGTTGGCCCTAATCAGAAATGAACTTCACACAAAAAGATTCCTCCTAGACCGAATCAACAAAGATCTCCTCACACTTCACCTCAAACTCAGCAACAAGATCCACCCCGCACTTTGGGACAAATCCAAACAACTCGCCGTCTGGAGAGCCGAAACACAGATCACCCTCAAGACAGACACACATACCAACAAATTCCGAAGACTACAGGAACGCCAAAAACAAACCCTTCCTCCCTCACAGCCACACATGAAACAAACAGTGCATAACATCATTGGCCATTTTAAACCCCTCCAGTTCACACGTGAAGCAAACTGACACCCACCTTGAAGATGTGGCACGACCACGAACGCGAAGCCAAACAAAAGCAATGCAGCTCTACATCTCAAATTCCCCTGCAACTCAGACTAATCTGAGCACAACAGGGCCCCCACCCAAGCAGAGCACACACCCCGCCAATCAGAGCACAGCCACCCCCCCATCCAATCAGAGCACAGCCAAGCCCCTAACCAATCAGAACACACCTCCACCCAATCAGAACACAGCCAAGCTCCCATCCAATCAGTTTATATCTCCACTGGCAGTTAAAAGGAAGAAACAGCTGCGATCACACATTGCTTCTAGAAGCACGAGGCCGAAGAGACACCAGCCTGAAGATGACGAATGAGACTTCGTCGAAACGTCGCCAAGACACTTTCAATTTTACGCGGGAGAAAACCCGAATTACCAAAGACCTACATGTATGTATATATATATACATATATATACATATAATACTGCTCCTGCCTTTTGACGGCCAATTTGTGTTCATGTACCCTGGTTTTTATCCGCTTGGCCGTCTCTCCCGTGTAAAAAATCCCGTGTCCATATTCCCAAATATGGACACATATGGTGAATAATGGACACTCATTTGACTTCATGGGGGCAAAAGCTATCGCCCAGGATGCCTCCAAGGGAGGGCGCCTACTGAAGGAGGCCTGGTTCTCAAATGCGGGCTCGATTAATCGACACATAGAATTGCCCCCGGCATATCAGACATTGAAGGCATGTGAGGAATAAGCTAGGATGCGGACGGCGTTCGCAGGGGGCGTAATTAGGGAAGGCGATCATCGTATGGAAAGGGAATTGGACCCACGACGAGCCGCTGGAACAAAGGAGGAGGAAAGGGATGGGAAGGAGGGGGGGAAGGTGAGGCAGTTGGCAAACGCACCAACGGCGGCAGCGTTGGGAAGGATAGGATCTGCAAGGATGAGAGGGGGTGAGTTCAGGAGTGAGCCGGCAGATAGCCCAGCTGGTCGTGGGCAGACGAGGCAGAGGGACAGGATGCGGCTGTGCGCACGCACATCCAAGCGTGGAAGGAAATCGGAGGAAATAGCACTAATAGGGATAGATAGTGGAAGACAGGAACAACGGGCAGACAAACGGGATGGAAAGGAGGGGAGCAGCGATGGGAAGGCATCTGAGGCGCCGGATCTGGGTGTGGGGCCCAGGGCGAGTGCGGGGGAGCAGCTGGAGGGCAGGCTAACGGCGGCAGCGCCAGGAAGGAGGGGATTGACAAGGATGGGAGGGAGGAAGGTTGGAGAACTGGAGTGCAAAAAAGAGGAGGCAGGACAATTAAGGCAATTACGGTCAGCCAGGACGGATGGCCCTATCACACGGTCAATGAGTAAGCAGTTAGGCTAGCAAGGTTTATAAAAGTAATCTCCACCCCAAAACTTTACTCTGAGGATGCTGGCAGGGGACCAGCGAAAGCTAAGTTGTTTTAATATTGTAAATAGTTGTTTTTATTGTTTTAAACTTTTTAACAATAAACAGCTGGTTTATATTTCTCCCGGAGATCGAGGACTGTGTCATTGAACAGATATGCCCGGGATTCGTATTTTTGTAGTTATCCAAGCTAGGAGGTGGGAGAACCTTGCCAAACGGGAGGCCGTTAATTACCGAAAATTGGCCTTCCTACATGATTGCATCCGCAATGACTTGCCACCCAAATCCTTGCGTAGGAGGCCGGTGGTGAACTCCGTAGAAGCACAGATGGCAGTCCGGCAATTCCAGCGCCGGACTATACATGCCTTAATTAATGACCATCACAGGCGCATTAACACTGGATCGCCCAGGATTCGGAGGTGCCAGGAGCTTTGCCGATCCATACTGGCACAACAGCATTATGAGACCCTCAACCGGCACATATATGAAACCACACAGAGGGCACGCCAGCAAAAGACTGAAACGCTCCAGAGAAAGATGGAGACCCTAAAAAGAGCACATAATCACAACCACAATTCCGGACTGGTCCATAATGTGTCATCAAGAGGCCTCACTGATGAGGAAACCAGGCTCCTGCAATGGGATACGGGCCTTAATCTGATGGATGCCCAACCCATTGATTTCATCGCAGCCGTGGAACCTACAATACAAAGCATGGCTACTAACGACGCAGAAAAAAACTCTATAAGGCAGCGGGTCACTGGGCTACTCATGAACCACAAACAACACCACGTCTTACCAGCAGGGGAGAGGAAGGCCCTAGAGGAGCTACGGAAGGACAAATCCATTGTGATCCTACCGGCAGACAAGGGCAGGGCCACGGTTGTCATGGACAGGGCCACATATAACAGCAAGGCCCAGTCCCTACTTAACGACACCAGTGCGTATAGAGTGACCAAGATAGACCCTACAACGTCCATGAAGAATCAGCTCAATAAAATCATGGATAGGCTTAAAAGACGGGGGGGAATGAGTGAAGAAGAGCTGAGGGCCATACGGCCTAGGGACTCGGCAATGGCGAAGTTCTACGGCTTGCCAAAAATACATAAAGAGGGGATCCCATTAAGACCCATTGTGGCGTTTAGGGGTACACCAATGTTTGGCCTGGCTAGATGGCTAAGTCAGCGGCTACAGCATCTAGTAGAGGATGGTACAACCACGGTAAAATCGTCGCAGGAGTTCCTACAGAGACTTAAAGCAGTGAGAATACAGGATGATGAGACCATGATTTCATTTGATGTGACGTCGTTGTTCACATCTATCCCACAAGAGCTGGCTGTTTCAACGATAAAAGATCTATTACAGCTAAGGGGGTTGCAAAGTCATGGTTCTCTTAAGATGGAAGACGTCATCAAACTGCTGCAGTTGTGTCTGAGAACACATTTCACGTTCCAGGACACGATGTATGAACAAATCAAGGGCACGCCAATGGGGTCTCCCATCTCGGGTGTTATCGCTGAGGCGGTCCTACAGTGCCTGGAGGCTAAGGCAATGGCCGATTACCACCCAGAATTTTGGGCCCGATATGTGGACGATACGTTCGCTATCATAAAATGGACTGAAAAAGCTGCCTTTATGGAAAGATTGAATGCGGTGTTCCCGGACATACAATTCACAGCGGAGGAGGAAGCCAACGGTAGTTTGGCCTTTCTGGACGTATTAGTCACGCGCCAAGCCAATGGCACCCTCCACACAACTGTATACAGGAAAGCGACCCATACCGACAGGATGCTGCATTACACGAGTAACCACCCGGCAGCCCACAAGATCGCATGCATTCGGACGTTATTTTCACGTATAGATACGCATTGCAGTACCAAAAAGGCCAAGCAAGTAGAACGTGCCCATCTCCACCAGGTATGCAGGTGGAACGGCTACCCGGCCAGTTTTGTCCAAAGATATAGTAAGCGCCAGGAACCCCGTAGAGCACCAGAGGACCTAGGGACAATATCCTGGACAACGATACCTTACGTCCAGGGGGTGTCAGAGGCAACAGCTCGCATATTAGCGCCGCATAACATCAGGGTGGCTCACCGACCCAACCAAACACTCCGTATGAAAACGATGCGCCCCAAGGAACCACTGCCAGAGGAGGAAAAATCATCGGTGGTCTATAGGGTGCACTGCAAGGATTGCCAGTGTAATTACACGGGAGAGACGGCCAAGCGGATAAAAACCAGGGTACATGAACACAAATTGGCCGTCAAAAGGCAGGAGCAGTATTCCCAAATATGGACACATATGGTGAATAATGGACACTCATTTGACTTCATGGGGGCAAAAGCCATCGCCCAGGATGCCTCCAAGGGAGGGCGCCTACTGAAGGAGGCCTGGTTCTCAAATGCGGGCTCGATTAATCGACACGTAGAATTGCCCCCGGCATATCAGACATTGAAGGCATGTGAGGAACAAGCTAGGATGCGGACGGCGTTCGCAGGGGGCGGAATTAGGGAAGGCGATCATCGTATGGAAAGGGAATTGGACCCACGACGAGCCGCTGGAACAAAGGAGGAGGAAAGGGATGGGAAGGAGGGGGGGAAGGTGAGGCAGTTGGCAAACGCACCAACGGCGGCAGCGTTGGGAAGGATAGGATCTGCAAGGATGAGAGGGGGTGAGTTCAGGAGCGAGCCGGCAGATAGCCCAGCTGGTCGTGGGCAGACGAGGCAGAGGGACGGGATGCGGCTGTGCGCACGCACATCCAAGCGCGGAAGGAAATCGGAGGAAATAGCACTAATAGGGATAGATAGTGGAAGACAGGAACAACGGGCAGACAAACGGGATGGAAAGGAGGGGAGCAGCGATGGGAAGGCATCTGAGGCGCCGGATCTGGGTGTGGGGCCCAGGGCGAGTGCGGGGGAGCAGCTGGAGGGCAGGCTAACGGCGGCAGCGCCAGGAAGGAGGGGATTGACAAGGATGGGAGGGAGGAAGGTTGGAGAAGTGGAGTGCAAAAAAGAGGAGGCGGGACAATTAAGGCAATTACGGTCAGCCAGGACGGATGGCCCTATCACACGGTCAATGAGTAAGCAGTTAGGCTAGCAAGGTTTATAAAAGTAATTTCCACCCCAAAACTTTACTCTGAGGACGCTGGCAGGGGACCAGCGAAAGCTAAGTTGTTTTAATATTGTAAATAGTTGTTTTTATTGTTTTAAACTTTTTAACAATAAACAGCTGGTTTATATTTCTCCCGGAGATCGAGGTCTGTGTTATTGAACAGATATGCCCGGGATTCGTATTTTTGTAGTTATCAAAGACATATATATATATGTTTTCGTAGATTTTCACGGGTACAGGTATGCAGGTCTTGGCGTATTTGGGTCTTTTCCCGTGTAAGATTGAGAGTATCTTCCAATCAAGATGTAACAACACAGCCAACCAACCCGCTTACAGCTACATCAGCTAATTTGCTTACATCAATTCCATCTTCCAATCAAGATGTAACTACACAGCCAACTAACCCGCTTACAGCTACAAAGCCAACATGCCACACACACCCTCCAATATTTATAGAAGGACGGCAGCTCCGATCACGCTTTGCTCGCACTAGCACGAAGCCGAAGACACCAGCCTGAAGATGGCGAGTGGGACCTCGTCGAAACGTCGCCAAGATACTCTCAATCTTACACGGGAAAAGACCCGAATACGCCAAGACCTGCATATATATATATATATATATATATATATATATATATATATATATATATATATATATATATATATATATATATATATATATATATATATATATAATTTATAGACAAAAAAAATTATACACCTTATATATATATGTAAGGTGTATAATTTTTTTTGTCTATAAATTTCTGAAAGGATAAAGAAAAGATAGGATGGATTGAAAGGAATTCGTGCCCATGCCAGACCTCCCTCAGCAGACCCCTTCAAACGCATCACTGGCCGAACGGAAGTGTTAGTATCACTCTGTAACACCTTGGTGAAAGGAATGAAGTATTATTCAGAAATTTCTAATGAGCCTAAAGGGTGTTAGAAGAAGCCACCTGAAAATCATAAATAACAAGGTTGTCTATCTTATCTAAAATGTTGACAAGTACAAATGTGAGAAGCAGGAGTTGCTAGCTAACTGAAACCGCAAGTAGAGGAAAAACAACATCTGTATATAAAGTTTAGAGCTCAAGGCATAACCGCAGACAGATGAGAAGGAAGCTTCGTTGATAGAAAAGTAGATGGTGCTAGATGAGTACAAAGGGCATAAAGGCCATGGGGAGGGCAGCGGTTTAAGGCGGTCCGGAATAAGGTGTCGGGTGAGATAAGGGGGTGTTGAGTGCGATAGGGGAGGGGGAAATCTGCGTCCGGGGAAGGATATAAAAATGTGTCAAACAGCTCTTGGAGGTGTGGTTGAACTCCTGCATGTGTTTCAGCTCACCAAGCCTTTGCAAACGCTTCTTTTTGAATAAAACTTTGTTGCTGGAATTCCAAGTGAGTTTGTTTGTTTTGGGATCTTGAGCCACGTTCCAAACATTGGTAAGACCACACTTGGAACATTGCATCCAGATTTGGTTGCCATGCTATCAAAAAGATGTTGAGACTCTAGAAACAGTGCAGAGAAGCACAACAAAGATTAGGGGACCGGAAGCTAAAACATATGAAGAACAGTTGCAGGAATTGGGTATGTCTAGTTTAATGAAAAGGAGTGGGGTGACATGATAGTAGTGTTCCAATATCTAAGGCCGTGGTTTCTAACCGCTAGGTCACAGCCCGCTAGCGGGCCACGGTCTGTTCGAAACTGGGCTGTGGGAGAAATAGGCAAGTGCGTGCTCATGAAGTTGCACTCTTGAAAGTGGAGGGCACTTGCGCTTGAAGCTCCATTCATGCACGCACCCTCTGCTTGCACGTGAGACTCCATTTGTGTAAGCAGAGGGTGCACGTGCGTTCACCTGCCAATTCCCCCCCCGCTGACTGTGAAGAGGTCAACCTATTCTCCAAAGTCCCAAAGGCGTTTTTTAAAAGGCAATTGGACTTCCTTAGTTTTTTCCTTGAAAACATTTCACTTCTCATCCAAGAAGCTTCTTGAGTTCTGACTGAATGGTGGGGAATGGAAGGATTTATATTCTTTGCCCATCCATTCCCCACCATTCACTCAGAACTGAAGAACCTTTTTAGATGAGAAGCATAACGCTTTCAAGGAAAAAAACTAAGTCCAGTTGCCTTTTGAAAAGCACCTTTGGGACAACCATGACCTGGATGATTGAGAATCTCCATAGACATCTAGTCTCGAAAGCACCTGAAGGCAGAATAAGAAGCAATGGATGGAAACTAATCAGAGAACCAACCTAGAACTAAGGAGAAATTTCCTGACAGTGAGAACAATTAACCAGTGGAACGGCTTGCCTTCAGAATTTGTGGGTGCTCCAAGAATGGAGGTTTTCAAGAAGAGACTGGACAGCCATTTGTTCAGAATAGTATAGGGCAGGGGTAGGCAACCTCGGCTCTTTTATGACTCATGGACTTCAACTCCCAGAATTCCTGAGTCAGCATAGCTGGGAGTTGAAGTCCATGAGTCATAAAAGAGCCGAGGTTGCCTACCCCTGGTATAGGGTTTCCTGCTTGAGCAGGGGGCTCGACTAGAAGACCTCCGAAGTCCCTTCCAACTCTGTAATTCTGTTGTTTAAGTATCTAAATGGGAAGCAACCAGCAAATCCCTACCCTATAACGTTATAACCCTGTAACATTTCCCTCCCAAGAGGAGGGGGAAGGGGCGGCGGAACAAAACAGTCGGACGATTTATTCTAGAACCTTCCGGAATGTTTAGGCTGTGACGAATTTCTTCCTCCGGGAGGTACCTCCCTCCCTTCCTCCCCTCTCCCGGAAATGTCACATAGAGCTGCTTAGTGTAGAGTGACTCGTGCCACGATTTCAAAGCGAATTTCCGGACCCAAAGAGACTCGTTTTTCTTCTTTCCTTTGTTGCTGTTTTTCCCCAGCTCCCTCGAGGAGGAAGCGAGAGCCGCTCTTCCAAAGCCAGGACGAAATCCCAGGATTCCTTACAGCTTTGACCGGGGAATCGCCGGTAAGCGGTGAAGGTCTTTCTATCTCGGGCCTTTTGTGCGCCTCAACCCTTCTTTTCGGTGGCGCGTGGAATCCTAGGGGCAGAGGAACCTTCAAGTATCCCCGTATCCCTCATTTCCCCGGCTCGAAGGAGGCCTGTCTCAGTTGACCAGCAACGTGTGCCGTCCGGAGCGCCGCTCGCCGCTCAGCGAGGTTGAGGTTGAGAAAGGCGCGTCAGTCCCGGAACGGGTGCCTCGGGCGCTCTCTTTACCTGAGATAGAGACCCTTGGGTTTCGCCGGAAAGGGGTTTGAAAGGCTTGTCCCTCAAGTCCACAGCTATATATCTCTCTTGAAATTTTTTTCTCGCTCTATAGACGCGGGGCAAAAAAGAAAGTGGTTCTTCCGCTCCCTGCGCCTGATGCACTTCCCCTTTGCGGCTCTGCTAAAGCTGTATAACTTGTGCTTCCAAAGCAGGAAGGGGAGCAGGTCCCGAGAGGAGACAGGGTTGCTGCCGTCGCTGTTCGGGAAGGGAAAAGGAGGAGCAAGCGGGTGAGGTCCGAGACGGTGGGAGCTGTTCGGCTGAGAAAAGCAGTTATGGGTCGCCGCCAATTTAGTGCGCGGGGGGAGGGGGCGGCGGCACTGGGAAATTGGGGCTCTCAGCAACGGGTCTCGCGCTCCCCTCCCCACCCGGGCCCGTTTTTTGTGGCTCGTACTCTTTCCTGATTGATCAAAAGGTGGTCAATTCAGGGAGGATGGATTGGCGATGTCCCACCCAGTCCCCCGCTGGCGTTGGTGGAGAAACGTGGAGAGGTGTTTGCATTCTTCCCCCCTGATGCTGCCGTTGCTCCAGGTCCTTTTCTCCCCGTTCTGTCTCTCTTCCCTTGTCCGCGGGGTTGCCTCTTAGCGGCTAACCTTGGGCAGAAACGGACACCTTAGAAGCACTAAAGAGGCCTGCCTGCAGGTGGAACAGACCCCCTAGAGCAGGGCTTTTCAACCTTTTCACAGATTGTACCACTTTTAGGATATGGCAATATTCAAGTAGTCACCTAGCAAGGTATCAAAAACTTGACCAAAAAAAAGGAACAAAGTGATAAAGTACAGGCAGTCCTTGACTTACAACAGTTCGCTTAGTGACTGTTCGAAGTTACAACGGCATTGAAAAAAATGACATGACCATTTTTCACACTTACGACTGTTGCAGCATCCCCAGGGTCATGTGATTTACATTCAGGTGCTTGGCAACTGATTCATACTTATGACGGTCCTGTGATCATGTGATCACCTTTAGCAACTTTTTGACAAGTGAAGTCAATGGCCTTTGGGGGGTGCGGGCGGGGCTGTGTGGGGGGATCCGTGGGTCTCTGGTGGAGGGGGTGGGACTGGGGTAGACACCAGGGCATGGTCCACTGGAGGAGCTTCGCCATCCCTCTTGGGCCGCGCGGGGGACTCCCGGACAGTGGCGTGGGCTGCCCGGACGTCCACTTCCTCTCCATGTGAGGAGACCCGGCTTTGTAACCAAAGCATCCTTAGCGATAGGATGGGAGACCATCAGGATAGGCCAGAAGGAGGGGGCAAGGGGATGGTGAAAGGGCAGCAGGGCTGCTGGTGGCCAAGTGCTAAGGCAGGACTTCCCTCAGACCCTCTCTCATTCCAATCCTTCCTCCCTCCCTCCCTACCCTCCCTCTTTCCCTGCCTCCCTGCTTCTCATTCCGATCTTCCTTCCTTCCTTCCTTCCTTCCTTCCTGGTGCGCAGGAAAGAAACAGCAGGCAGGTACGAGTGACAGACGGTTTATTCCGCACAATTGCAAAGTCAGCGCTGGGAGTGAACTGCTCCCGGCGCTTTACATAGCCTCTCTGCTTCATAGCCCCACCCCCCAGTCTGCAAGCCAGCATCCGGTGTGCAGAGCACATAAACGGCCATTCAAGTCTTCACATCCTTTCCTCGCCGCCACAGACACGCAGCGGATTGCCTGCCGGAGCAGGCCCCAGGTAGGGTTTCAGTGTCCTTTTCTGGCACCCCTTAGTCGCCAGGTTCCGGACGGTTGACGCCAGGGGGTCTTCCCCCCCTCACTGAGACGTTGCCGCCCCTCCCCTTGCTCCGCTGCCTCCCGCGGCACCAAGCTGCCTGTCCTTGCTCCGCGCCATAGTTTACGGGGATTCCCCTCTCCACAGCCGCTGCAGGGATTCCCCTCCTCAGCGTGCTTCGGGGATTCCCCTCCTCAGCGTTCTCCGGCGCCAAACAGCTGACGTCCCGACGGCAGTCCCGACGTCGGCCGACGCGATCCGGTCCACCGGCAGCCCCGGCTAATCCAGGCCGTGGTGAGTCCTGGCGGCAGTCCCGGCTGGCAAGGAAGTTGGACGGGAGGCGGTGGTCCGGCGCTGGGTCCCTCCCTCTTTTGTGTGTCGGGCCCACGGGGCTCGACAGGCGGCTCCTACCAGGGCTCCACCTGGAAGGTAAGAAGACTCGTATGAGTGGCTTACCAGGGTACTGGCGATGGAATGCTCGTACCAGGCGGGCATGGACGTCTGCCTCCCTCACCCACGATGCCTCTGTAATGGGATACCCTTTCCACCGAACCAGGTATTGCAGGTTTCCCTGTCGGACCCGGGAGTCTAGGACCTCCTGAATCTTGTAGTGGTCATTCGAGACAGGTCCTGGTTCCCCTTCCACAGGCCTACGGGAGGGCTCTTTGACTGGTTTCAGCAGACTGCTATGAAACACCGGGTGTATTTTCCCCAGAAACCTGGGTAGTTGTAGTCATATGGTCACCGGGTTAATGACCTGTACGACCCGGAAGGGCCCTAGGAACTTCGGTACCAGTTTCCTACAAGGAACCTGTAGCCGGAGATACTTCGTAGAAAGGTATACCAGGTCGCCCACCTGGAAGGGTTTCTGGAGCCTCCTTTTTCTATCGGCCTGCACCTTTGTGGTTTCCTCGGCTTTCACCAGGGCCTCCTTAAAAGCACTCCACACACACCCCACGTGCGTCATCCACTCCTTGGGTTGGCAGGGCAAGGGATCCCCTTGGTTGTACTCGGGAATGGGGACAAAGTCTCTGCCATGCACCACCCGGAAGGGAGTAAGCCCGGTGCTACTATGCACCGCATTATTATATGCCACCTCAGCGAATGCCAACAGGTCCACCCAGTCCGTTTGCTGGTAGGACACATAGCTTCGCAAGTAGCGCTCCACCATGGCGTTTGCCCGTTCTGCTGCCCCGTTGGTGCTGGGATGGTACGCCGAGCTGAGACCCTGGGACGACCCGATGAACCGGATGAACTCGCGCCAGAAGCAAGCCGTGAACTGCACCCCCCGGTCCGAGATGATCTGTTGGGGTACTCCATGCAGGCGGTATATGTGTGTAATGAACAGCCTGGCCAGCCTCCGAGCAGACGGCAACCCTTTACACGGAACAAAGTGGGCCTGCTTGGAGAAGAGGTCTACAATGGTCCAGATGACGGTGTAGCCACGGCTCTCTGGCAACTCGACGATGAAATCCATCGCAATGTCCTCCCAGGGCCTGGTTGGGTCCGCCACCGGTTGCAACAATCCCAAGGGCTTCCCTGTACGGGGCTTTGTGGTGACGTAGATGTGGCATCCCTGGACGTAGGTCTCTACGTCCGTTTTCATCTGTGGCCACCAGAATTGACGCCTTGCCAAATGTAGGGTCTTGAGGAACCCGAAGTGACCTGCTTGTTTTGTGTCGTGGCAGCGTTGGAGCACCCCCTGCCTCAGTGCTTGCGGGACGTAGAGTTTATCGCCATGCCAAGCCAGACCGTCCCGTTTTGTCAGCAGGTCCGGATGGTCCCGTAACCAGGGGTCATCCTGGAGTGCTGTCCGCAGCTCTTGCATCAGGTCACTTACTGCTGTACGGGGTACCGCCCTCGCCATGGCTTGGCGGTAAGGGGACATAATCGGCTGCACCATCTCCTCCCGCTTGCTATTGTATTGAGGCAGTCTCGACAAGGCGTCAGCCAAGAAATTCTTTCCCCCAGGTACGTACTTTAGCTCAAAGCGGAACCGCCAGAAATACTGTGCCCATCGGACGTGTTTAGGGGACAGGCGTCTTGGGGTCTGGAGTACTTCCAGGTTCTTATGATCTGTCCAGACCTCAAACGGCTCCTTCGCCCCCTCCAGGAGGTGTCACCACGTTGAGAGTGCCCACTGCACAGCGAACGCGTCCTTCTCCCAGATGGCCCATGCCCGTTCGGTCTCCATTAGCTTCTGTGATGTATAGGCACAGAGTTGCAGGGACTCCTGACTGTTCCTCTGGAGTAAGACTGCTCCTACTGGAACGTCACTGGCGCCAGCCTGCACCACAAATGGTATGTCCAGGTCTGGGTGGAGCAGAACCAGCTCCCTTGCGAACAAAGCCTTCAGAGCCTGAAAGGATTTCTGACACGCCATAGTCCATGCCAACGGCTGACCAGGGCGTGGCTTCGTCACGGCCTGTCGGGTACGTAGCAGGTCCGTTAGAGGTAAGGCCACCGCAGCAAACGGGATGAATTGCCTATAAAAATTTGCAAACCCCAGGAAGCTCTGTAGCTGGCGGCGGGTCCTTGGCGCCTGCCACTCCAGGACGGTCTTGACCTTATTGGGGTCCATTTCCACCCCTGCCCCTGATATCCGATACCCCAGGTAGTCCAATCGGGTTTGATGGAACTCGCATTTGGAGAGTTTCACAAACAGCTGGGCCTTCAACAGTTTCTGCAACACCTGCCTCACCAGCCTGTTGTGTTCCTCCATGGTGGTGGTATAGATGAGAATTTTATCCAGGTACACGAGCACCCCGCGGTACAGGTGTTCATGCAACACTTCGTTAATGAGTTGCATGAAAACCGCAGGGGCCCCTTGCAACCCAAATGGCATAACCCGAAACTGGTAACTACCAAGCGGGCAGTTGAATGCCGTCTTCTATTCGTCCCCCTGCTTGATATGGACCCTATAGTATGCCTCACGCAGGTCCAGCTTAGTGAATATCTTACCCTGCGCCAGATGGGCTAGGAGGTCCATCAGGCGAAGGGGGTACATATGTTCCACACACACCCCGTTAATGCCCCGGAGGTCCACACACAAACGGAGGGAACCATCCTTCTTCTCCTTGAATAGGACCGGCGCTGCGATCCGTGAGCGGGCCGGCTGGATGAAACCCCTGGCCAGGTTCTGGTCGATGTAGCGACGCAACTCCTCCATCTCCCTGGGCGTCATCGCATACATACGGGGCTTGGGCAATTTTGCTCCCGGTACGATGTCAATGGCGCAGTCGGTTGGCCGGTGGGGTGGCAGGACGTCACATTCTCATTCACCAAACACCTCAGCGAGGTCGGCATACACAGCCGGAAAGTCGTTCTCTTGCCCTGTGCTGACCTGGGCCACCTTTGCCCCTCTGCCGTCTCCCTCTGACTCCCTGGGGGCTTGGCTTGATGGACGGGGACCAACCCCCAGGTGTAGGTTTCGATAACCGCCCTCCCACCATATCGTTGGGCCCCACTTGTCCAACCATGCGAGCCCCAGGATCACTGCCTCAGTCATGGAGGGAACCACAATGAACCGGAGGACCTCCCAATGGGCCCCCATCTCCATCCTCATGGGTTCTGTTATGAGAGTGGCCGGAGCCCCCCCCAGGAGGGACCCATCCACCTGCTCAAAGCGGATCGGGCTAGCCAACCGCCTCACGCTGATCCCGACTTCATCTACCACACCCTTACCGATGAGGCAGCGGGTACAACCGGAGTCGATTAGGGCCCTGTACTCCCCCCTATGACCTGTTTGTGGGCTTGTTAGGGTGATGGGGATGGCAAAGGGGCATATCGGCTCACTCACCATGGGATTTTCGGCTGAGTCGTCTGCACTGTCATAGGCCACCTGCTGGTATCTGGTGGCGGATGTTGCTTCTTCCCCCGTCAGAGGCGACCGTCGGGGAGCGTCCCCTTCCGGCTGCTGCACTGCCCGCGACCGTTGTGTGCCCTTTTTGGGTTTGTGGGCCCGGCCTTCCCAGGAGTCGATGGGATACCTCGTGGCACGGGAACCGGACACTCCACCGCCCGATGCCCTGGTTGGTTGCACCGGAAACACTGGAACGGTGGCCTAGGAGGTGGGCCGGAGGGCCCTGGTACTGGAGCTTGGGTCTTATGTCCGTCATCCCTTGGTTTCTCCGCTACCCTCCGGGGCGTGAGTGGGTCCTCCCCCTTCCTCCGGAACTCCTGCAGTCCCGTGTCCAGTTCGACCACCACCCGGAACCACTCCTGGAGCCGGTTCGGAACACCCCTGAAGATGCATGCCTGGCGCAGATCCCGATCCAGGCCTGCTCGGAAGTGATGGACCAGGAGATGTTCCGGCCACGATCGTAGTCTACCGGCCACTCATCGGAAGTCGCGGATGTACTCCACGGCGCAGCGGCCCCGCTGTTTCAACGCCAGTACCTCCGCCTTGACCTGCTGGACCCGGGAGGAATCCTCAAAACTGGACTGTAGCGCGTCCAGGAACAAACCGGTGTCGGCCAGCTCCCTTGTATGGTCGCTGTAGAGGTCCGCCACCCATGCCGCTGCCTCGTCCTGTAGGCTGGCCGTTACCGCCACCACCATTGCCCACTGGGACGGATAGAGTCGGGCATACCGGTCCAGATGGCTGATGACGTGACTAAGGAACATTGCTAGGTGGTCCGGGTTCCCGTCAAACGTCACCGGCTATGGGCGGCGGACCCCAAGCCAACCCCGGACCCCACGTCCCCGCAGGCGGCCCTGTTCCTCGTAGGGCGTCCGTAGGGGAGAAACGGTGGTCGCCTGCCATCCGCCAGTCCGGAGCCCCAGACCACCTCGCCGTCTGCCTGGTGGGTACACCATGCGGATCCGCCAACAACCTTCCCTCCCGTCCAGGCCGTGACTGAGCTGTTGGGACACCCGAGTTGGGGCCTCCCGTCTCAGGAGTACCAATACAAGGAGACACCCGGAACCTTCGGCTGGCTAGATGGAATCGAGATGGCTCCGACTGAGCCGGCTGTGTCTCAGCCCGAGACCATGGCGCCGTCCCATGATCAGCCTCCCATCTTGGCCATGAGGGAGGATCCTGGTACCCCACCTTGCCAAACCGATCCCGGAGGATGTCCATAGTCTGTCTTCCAGGTGCCGTGGAATAGCTCCACTCCTCATCCTCCGTGAACCGCCTCTCCCTCCACTCCATCAGAGGTCCCCGGCACCCGGTGTGTGTACCCGACCAGGGTCCGAGTGGGCAAGAGTAGGGCTAAGCCACCAGTCCCCCATAGGTGCTGGGATCCCTGCCTCCTGGGGTTCGCTCACCAAGGCTGCAGGCTGTGGGTCCCGCTCCTTGGGTCTCACCGATGGCTGGGCATCCCCTGGCTCTGCAACAGGTGGTGGTGCTGCAGCTCCGGCTGGCTCTCCCTCTTCTGCCGCCAGGGCAGCCCCTTGTGTTCCCTCTGCCATTCCCTGTACAGCACAACAGGAAATGGAAAAGGTGAACAAGAAAGGTGAGTGCTGACTTACTGTCAAAACGTCCTTCTCGGTGCGCAGGAAATAAACAGCAGGCAGGTACGAGTGACAGACGGTTTATTCCGTACAGGAGCATAGCCTCTCTGCTTCATAGCCCCACCCCCCAGTCTGCAAGCCAGCATCCGGCTTGCAGAGCACATAAACGGCTATTCAAGTCTTCGCTTCCTTTCCTTGCCGCCACAGACACGCAGTGGATTGTCTGCCGGAGCAGGCCCCAGGTAGGGTTTCAGCGTCCTTTTCTGGCACCCCTTAGTCGCCAGGTTCCGGGTAGTTGACGCCAGCGGGTCTTCCCCCCTCACTGAGACGTTGCCGCCCCTCCTTTTGCTCCGCCGCCTCCTGCGGCACCAAGCCGCCCATCCTTGCTCCGCGCCATAGTTTACGGGGATTCCCCTCTCCACAGCCGCTGCGGGGATTCCCCTCCTCAGCGTGCTTCGGGGATTCCCCTCCTCAGCGTTCTCCGGTGCCAAACAGCTGACGTTGGCCGACGCGATCCGGTCCACCGGTAGCCCCGGCGGCGGCTCCCGCGGCAGAAGAGGGTGGTCGGGAGGCCGCGGTGGCGCCGAGCTCCTGCGCTGGACAGCTGACGGCCTCGGCGGAGGTAATCCAGGCCGTGGTGAGTCCTGGCGGCGGTCCCGTCCGGCAAGGAAGTTGGACGGGAAGCGGTGGTCCGGCGCTGGGTCCCCCCCCTTTTGTGTGTCGGGCCCACGGGGCTCGACACCTTCCTTCCTTCCTCCCTCCCTCCCTCCCTCCCTCCCTCCCTGCCCAGGAAGGGACAAGGGGACGGGGAGAGGCGGCCAGCGCGGCTGGTGGCCGTGGCTTGAAAGGCCACTGTAAATTCCTGGACAAGAGCCTCACAGCCTTAAGAGCAGAGTGGCGGGAAGATATTTGCGATGAGGGAGCGAGAAAAACAGGCAAGAAACGCAGTGGGGGGGTCACCCTCCGCGAGGAATGAAGAAAGGCACCATCCCCTGAAGGAGGCCAGCAAATGGCCCTCGCCCACTTCACACAACCAGCTCTGTGGGCTCTGGGGGAGGGGACGCCGCGAGTGGCGTGAGTGTCCACATTACCTGCACTACGCCGCCCAGACAGGCAGCGACACACTCTCTTCACTGCATGGAGAGGCTGGGCCGGGCGAGGCGAAGCTGGCGAGAAACCGAACCTGCCTGGGTGCGCGCAGAGGACGTGGCAAGCGCCTGGCGTCCTAGGTGAAAGGGAAGCACTCAGCGGTCAGCCTGCGGGACAAAACAGTCACCTGCAGCTCCTGAGGACTCTCTCATGGCAAGTCGTGCGCTGCGCCACTTTGGCTCGTTCCCTCCTCCACTACACTTGGCTAGGCTGGGCATGGCCACGTACCACCTGCCAGGTGCCAATGTACCACCGGTTGAAAAGCCCTGCCCTAGAGTAATGTTTTTTCAACCTTGGCACCTTTAAGATGGGTAGACTTCAACTCCTAGAATTCCCCAGCCAGCATGTGCTAGCTGGGAAATTCTGGGATTAAAGTTCACCCATTTTAAAGGTGCCAAAGTTGAAACACACTGACCTGGAGGATTGGGATCATTGGCAAATGATGGCCACAAAAAATAATTAAAATAAATGCCAGTATAACAACCTATGGTGAGTTAATTGGAAATAATTTATATAATTGGTTATTAATAAATTGTGGAATGTTTGCTGGCTGGGGAATTCTGGAAGTTGAAGTTGACATAAGTTGCCAAGGTTGGAAAATACTGCTCTAGTGCCTCACGAAGGTCTATAAATGACTGGACCCAACAAGGTGTCTCTCAACGGAAAGATTGTTGTGGATACAGATAAATAAAACAATAAATAAAATAATATACAGTATCTTAGGGATCCATACCCCCTCAGTTGTGGAGAGAAGCTAATATTGCTTTGCTTCCAAAAGAAGGACAAGATGATACACTGATGAAAAATTATAGACTAATTTCTTTATTAAAAACTATAAAATTTTTATGGCAATATTGGGGGAAAGATTGAAGAAGATGCTGCAGAATTTTATATGTGAAGACCAAGTTGGCTATTTACCGAAAAGACAATTGAGAGACAAGGTTAGAAGGGGCTTGAATGTAATTGTATATTTGCAATACCATAATAAGACTTGGGCAGCCTTAATAATTTTAGATGCTGAAAAAGCCTTTGACAATTTAAATTGGGTCTTTTTGTTTAGACCAGGGGTGTCAAACTCGCGATGTCACGTGACGTCGCGCAATGTATCGGGATGGTTTCGCCATTGCCGGCAATGGGGTGGGCGCGGCTTCCGGATGACGCGTCCGGCCCGCGGGCCGGCAGTTTGACACCCCTGGTTTAGACTCTTGTAGAAAATGGACTTTGGACAGCAATTTAAATCAATCGATACACCCAAACAGGCATGTATTATTAATGGTGAATTGACCAAACCATGTAGAATCCAAAAAGGCACAAGACAAAGTTCCAGCTTGGCGGCCCGACAGTGTGTGTGTGAGTAGCAGGTGAATGCGTGTGCACAGCCTCCGCTCACACAAATGGAGCTTCATGCATGAGTGGAGGGTGCTTGCGCTCACACGTGAAGCTCCACTTGTGTGAGCAGAGGGACTCATGCACGAAGCTCCACTTGAGCGAGTGGCAGGCTCTTGTACTTGTGTGCAAAGCTCCACTCGCGTGAGCGGAGGGTACTTGTGCACGAAGTTCCAGTCTTGCAAATGGAGCTTCGCACACGAGTGCCCTCCGCTTGCGAGAGGGGAGCTTCATGTGCATGTGTGCTTGGCCACCGCTCGCGCAAATGGAGGTTCACGCTTGTGCTTGCGCATTTCTCCCATGGCCCGGTTTCCAACAGGGCACGGCCTGCTAGTGGGCTGCAGCCTTGTGGTTGGGAACCCCTGATCTAAACTGATAATTCTAGTATCACTAAATATCACTACATGGCTAAAGCATGTAGATTTGATGCACCTTTACAGGGGTGTTAGTATAAAATATTAAATTGTGTTTACTCATTATGTAAGCTTGCAAGCATCTGTATTTGTACCTCTGCTTGCCAAGAGTCTGACTAAAACTGCCTGATAAAAACATTTGCTACTAAGAATATACTTAACAGTAGAGGGTAAAATGGCATATGAATTCAACCCCCCAAATTAGCTAATAGAAATATTGCACCCTTGTATGCAGATGATACATTACTTTTATCACAAACACAAATTGGACTTAGACAAACCCTGAATGCTCTGGTTAGTTATTGCTCTGAAGAAACCTTTGAAATCAGCTGTAGTAAAACTAAGGTCATGATCTTTGCAAAAAGACCTAAATTGACACCTGGAAGATAAATGGCCAGAACATCAAGCAAGTCAAATCCTTTAAATACTTGGGCATGGTTTTCCATAGCTTTACTAAATGCAGTGCACATCAAAAGTATGTTATTCAAAGGCAGGATTATCTAAAGTTGAAACAGGTGCATGGACTTATAGCACATTGGTTAAAATTACTTTTTCCCCCCCACAGGCTTCAGTTCTTTCCTTATGGAGGACAATTACGAATCAGTATTGTTTAGGACCATCTCACAAAAATGTCAGTATCTTGGCTTCTTCAGGGAAGTGCTTTTAATGATGGGGTACAAGTGTGCACTTAGTGCATTTAAACTGTGGATCTAAGTCTTGGAAGCCCAACAGTATCAGTCTGAATTCTATGAATTCAGCTTCAGCAGTTGACAGTGCTACTGAAAGTTGTTTTCTGGATTTCCATCCAATTACAGTGCCGGCAAACAATATCACAAACCCTGAGTTTGATTTTCTGTCCCGCATATCATTTGCTCAGTCACTATCTACATAGCATTGTAATGATAAGTCACCAGATGGCCTTATCCTCAATCCTAGGTCCATTGTTCCTTTTAAATATCTTAATATTCTTTTAATCCCCAACCAGTGTTGTTGTTTGGGTGCTGAAGTGTGCCTACTCAAAATGCTAACTGCACTGGTTATATCTGGCCTTGACCACTGGGATAAATAAAATAAGCAACCTATAGCTGATTGGTACACTTCTTGGTCACATTCTGTCTCGTTTTCTGTTTCTACATCATTCTGGAAGCTTGGTGTCATATGAGTTAATACACTGTTACATCCTAGCATATCATACTTTTCTAACAGCCGTTTTATTTTCTTTGTTTGGCTTAACGTGTATCCTCCCTGTTGTGGCTTTCTTATATCCACACCTAAGTAATTCCATATTTCTCCTAGGCTTTTTAATTGGAACTTCTTTTCCAGTTGCCTGGCAAAGGAGTAAACCTGGGAGCAGTTCTTAGCAATAAAACAAAGGTCATCAACAAACACTCTGCACCCTTATACTGTGCAGTGTATAAACATGGATCTGTCTTGCTGCTTCTAAATCCTAACCTTCTGAGAGCAGCATCTAAGCACTGATTCCAGTTTCTTGCTGACTGTTTCAACCCATATATGGCTTTATTTATATACATATCCAGGGTGCTTAGTTTCATAACCTGGGGCTTGTGCCATATATATGTCTTCTTCTAACTCTGTGTTTAAATATGCAGTGGTGATATCAAAATGATATATGGTATAACTGCGTGCAGCTGCTAAAGCCAATGCTAGCCTTATGGTCTCACCTCTTACTGTTGGTGCAAACACTTCGTCATAATGAACATGTTTTCTCTGCGTAAATCCCTGTGCAACTAACTGCTCTGTGCTGCAGTTCATTGTTGTGTAAAACCTTTTTATATACCCATTTACACCCCACGGCCTTTTGTCCTTCTGGTAATCTCATGGGGGTAAAAACCTGATGCGCATTCGTAGATTCCATTTCTCTGTCCATAGCTTCCTTCCATTTGTCCTGTTCTGCCTTAGGCAGCGACAACATCTCTTGGTAATTACAGGGTTCATACCTAACACTACACACTCTAACCCCACTTGCAGAGAACCGATCAGAAGGTACACCTTTATTGCTACGTTCAGACCTCCTCAGTATCATCTGTTCCTGTGATCCTGTGACCTCTCTCTTTATCTCAGGTCTATCCTATTCTATTTCTACTATTTCTGACCTGCTGTCCTGTTCACCCTTCATTGGGCTTTGTGTAGCTTCTCCTTCCTGAGAACTAGTGCTACGCGTTGGCATGAACACCTCAGTGTTAGCATGCACCCTGTCCCAATTATTCTGTTCTGCAAAACTAGCGGACTGTGAAATTACTACCTTTTTTGTTCCATCTGTGAATCTATAACCTTTGCAACCTGGCTCATATCCAACAAACCTAAGTTTCTTGGCCTTTCTTCTGGTGCCTTTGGGAATATGCACCCAGGCATAACTGCCAAATGTCCTTAGGTGAGCCAATGAAGGTTTCCTTCCATATAGCAGGTAATATGGAGTTTCATTTATGGCAACACCATACCCTGATTATCAAATAGTTGGCTGTTTTCATGGCTTCCCCCCAGTACACTCTACTCATTCCTGCATCTGCTAGCAGTGAGTCTTTCATGGTTTGCAATACGCCATTCCTTCTTTCAGCCACTCCATTTTCTGCTGACGAGTACGGATTCATACGTCTATGCCTTATGCCTAGGTTTCTCAGCCACCTTTGGAAATTGTCAGACATGAACTCTGTTCCTGTCTGTTTGCAGCTGGCATACTTTATGGCCACATCTTCGCTCTACAAAGTTCACCCATTGCCTGAACTGTTGTAATACCTCTGTCTTGCTTTTTAACAGATAGCAAAACCCGTATCTAGTATAATCATCCACTATGACTAGTGAATACCTAGCTCCTCCTAGAGAGGGTGCCATAGGGCCAATTAAATCAGCGTACAGTAACTGCAAAACTCTTGTTTGTTTGCCTTGAGCTTTTCTTACTCACAGAATACACCCTGGACTTTGACTCTTTACAATGAACCATCCTTCGCCAGCTGTGTAGCTCTACGACCTTGTCTCGCTGCTCCTCTGTTTCTCCTCTCAGGGCAGCATCTCTGGAGATGCTCTGTAGAACCACACGTGAAGCAGCATTTCACCGTGCAAACGTTCTCAGCTACTCTGCTAGCACCTTGGGACGTTGCAGTTTTAGACCTGGGCTGTGCGTTGTCGCCACCCCTTCTCTGCTGCCTCTCCAGCCGTTTCTGTTCCTCCTCCAGCAACTGGCCAGTCAAATAACTCATGGTTAAGTCCCTCTCTTGCATAGACTCTATACTAGTCACTAGAACGTCCCATGAATTGTCCAACGAACTGAGCACCACATACACCTTGTATGCCTCAGTAAAAGTCATTCCTCTTACTTCTAGCTCTAGGAATGTCTTTCTCATGGACTGCAAATGCATAGACATGCTGTCTCCCGGTCTCAGTTGGGCCTTATACAGCTTCCTTGTCAGCATTACTTTGCTGCTCGCAGTCTCTCTAACGTACACACTGCGCAAAGCTTCCCAGCACTCTTTAGCAGACTGGAGACCCCTCACGTGTATCAGCTGGCTATCCTAATTCAGGATTATGCTGGCCAACGCTTTTTCATTCCTTCTCCGGTCCCCATCATCCAGGGCTACTGGTGGATCAGTAACTATCATCCACAACTCCTCCCTTTGCAGGTACATTTCCATCTTCACACACCAGGAGAGGTAGTTTGTCTCATTCAGCCGAGACACTACGAAACCTCCCATTACGCCGACGGAGTCCATGTTGCCTACTTCCTCTAACAACCTCTAACTACAAACAAACCACGAAGTACAACACTTCTGGCTCTGGGGCAAGCTCTCATTGGGTTTCTCTTTTCTCTGGGCCCATAACACGTCAGAGCGCGCACAGTCCTATTGTGTGCGACAACCCAGGAGCACACACAGCAAACAGTGGTTTGTAACAAATGGTGGTTTATCTACAATATCTACAATGCTATGTGAGTATCACTAGGAACAATATACATACACGTGCTACGAGCAGAATCCAACAAACAGCAAATACAGCAGGAAAGGAAAAAGAAAAGAAGACACACTAGAAGAGCCTCCCTTTTTTTACACAGGCTCTTAAAGAGATAACAGCCAAAGACCCTGCTGACTCATTCCCATCATTGCATCAGCTGGTCAGCTCTTAAATCATCACCTTGACAAAGATCTCACCTTGTGGAGTTTCAGTGATCATGAGAACGGTGAGGAATCAGCCCAGAACTACACGGGAGGAACTTGTCAATGATCTCAAGGCCGCTGGGACCATAGTCACCAAGAAAACAATTGGTAACACACTACACCATGAAGGACTGAAATCCTGCAGCGCCCACAAGGTCCCCCTGCTCAAGAAAGCACATGTATAGGCCCGTCTGAAGTTTGCCAATGAATATATGAATGATTCAGAGGAGAACGGTGAAAGTGTGGTCAGACGAGACCAAAATCGAGCTCTTTGGCATCAACTTAACTCGCCGTGTTTGGAGGAGGAGGAATGCTGCCTGTGACCCCAAGAACACCATCCCCACTGTCAAACATGGAGGTGGAAACATTGTGCTTTGGGGGTGTTTTTCTGCTAAGGGGACAGGACAACTTCACCGCATCAAAGGGCCGATGGACGGGGCCATGTACCGTCAAATCTTGGGTGAGAACCTCCTTCCCTCAGCCAGGGCATTGAAAATGGGTCGTGGATGGGGATTCCAGTATGGCAATGACCCAAAACACAGGGCCAAGGCAACAAAGGAGTGGCTCAAGAAGAAGCACATTAAGGTCCTGGAGTGGCCTAGCCAGTCTCCAG
This sequence comes from Azemiops feae, assembly GCA_023970755.1. Classification (NCBI taxonomy): domain Eukaryota; kingdom Metazoa; phylum Chordata; class Lepidosauria; order Squamata; family Viperidae; genus Azemiops; species Azemiops feae. Next base: position 38,715 of record JALGBA010000519.1, read on the forward strand.
ACCTTAATCCCATAGAAAATCTGTGGAGGGAGCTGAAGGTTCGAGCTGCCAAACGTCAGCCTCGACACCTTAATGACTTGGAGAGGATCTGCAGGGGAGTGGGACAAAATCCCTCCTGAGATGTGTGCAAACCTGGTGGCCAACTACAAGAAGTGTCTGACCTCTGTGATTGCCAACAGGGGTTTTGCCACCAAGTACTAAGTCATGTTTTGTGAAGGGGTCAAATACTTATTTCACTCATTAAAATGCAAATCAATTTATAACTTTTTTGAAATGTGTTTTTCTGGATTTTTTTGTTATTCTGTCTCTCACTGTTAAAATAAACCTACCATTAAAATTATAGATTGATCATTTCTTTGTCAGTGGGCAAACGTACAAAATCAGCAGTGGATCAAATAATTTTTTCCCTCGTATAACTGTCCACAAACTCTGAAGAGCACTAATTTTAGCACGCTGGAATGCACTTCCCACAGCAGTTTTGGAGGGCCAATATATAAAAAAAATCCATACGAGCTGAGACTGTGACCCTGTGAACAAGGGGCTATTGAAACTACAGCTCACTTCCTAGTGTACCTTCTATAAGGACTCACAAACCCATCTCATAACACCAGATAAAATACCTGGGAAACACCAGTCTTTTTTACGTACAATTGCTGTTACCAAAGCAGTACGACTTAGGTCCTTTGAATTTAGTTAAATTTTGTTATACTGTCTGCAAAATTAGGTAGACTTTGACTGCCCACTGACACTCCACCACTAATCGTAATATATTATCTTTTTTTAAATTTTTGATTATTTTTAATGCCTCTTATTTGTAAAGCTGGTGTCAACCTCTGTCTGAAAAGCCCAACTAAGAAAAACACCAGAGCCATTAAGTCCTCTAATGTAATCATTTATTGGGCAAGGTCAAAGGGAAGCTAGGTCTAAGGAAACGGTGGGAAGCAGTTAATTAAAAACGAAACTTTTCTCACCCCTCTCTGACAGTACAGGTCACATTGTCCAATACATCTTCTAGTAATTATTATGAGAACAGATTTTAGTTTCGCAAACACGATTCTTCAGCAGCTTCAGGTCTCACGCTGATAAAGGACACCTGTAGATTCAAAGCTCTCTTCCCTTCTTCCCCCCTCTGTTGGCAAGTTAGAAGCACGCTGCGGTCCTAAAGGCAGTAGGGTTCGTAGCTTGACAGGTCGCCCCCCTAGGAAAAAAAAGGAACCTAGAAAACAAAAGAATACACATCAACGCTTGCTAACTTTTCCCTTGTACTGGATCCAGCTTCCAGGGATACTTTGTGTGGAATCACTTTACTACAGGGGTCCCCAACCCCTGGTCCGTGGACCGGTACCGGGCCGCGGCATGCCAGCAACCAGGCCGCACAAACAAGCAAAGCCCCATCCGTGGGATGCAGGCAGCACACAAAACCACGCACACTCCAGTCCGCGGAAAAACCTCTCTCCACGTAACCGGTCCCCAGTGCCCAAAAGGTTGGGAACCTCTGCTTTACTAAATGATCCGCTTTTACGTGCTGTCCCTTTACTCATCTAGATTCTGACATTGGGTAACCCTCCCACTGAATTAAATACTGCAACTTCCCTTTGTGGATTCTGGAGTCGAGGATTTGCTTAACTTCATAATGCGTTTCCCCTTCCACCACTATGGGGCCGGGAGCCACCATCCCTACTGGTCTCAGTGTGGATTCCTTGTATGGCTTTAATAAGCTGCAATGGAATGCTGGATGCGCTTTACCCAATAACCTTGGTAGTTTTAACTCTACAGTTACCAGGTTGATTACTTTCACTATGGGGAAAGGACGTATGTATTTCGGCCCTAACTTCTTGCACCTTTGTTTCAGCTTAAGGTACTTAGTAGACAGATACACTTTTATCTCCTACATGGAATGCTTCCTGAGGAGCTCATTTCTTATCTGCCTGCTTTTTCTGACTTTTGGCTGCCTTAACTAGAGCCTTCTTTGCATCGCTCCAAACGCGTTCGAACAAACTCACCCAATCGCTCAGGGTGCTCGAAGATGGGGGCTCTTAGGGGCATTCTGGCATTGGCACAAACTCCACTCCTGTGGCTAACCTAAATGGAGTGAAACCAGTGCTACTGTGCACTGTGTTGTTGTATGCTACCTCTGCAAACGGCAGCAACTCTGCCCAGTTTGCTGGTAGTTGACATAGCAACGCAGGTACTGCTCCACTATGGCATTGGTCCGTTCCGCCGATCCATTTGTACTCGGATGGAAAGCAGAAGAGAGCCCCTGGGAGGATCCAATCATCTTCACAAACTTCCTCCAGAACTTAGTGAAATAGAACCCCCAATTTGAGATGATGTGCTTAGGCACTCCATGCAACTGATGTGCTGCAAAAACATCTTCGCTAGTTTCTGGGCTGAGGGGAGACCAGCATAGGTGATGAAATGGGCTTGCTTGGAAAACAAGTGTATTACGGTCCAGATTACGGTGTTTCCCTCACTCTCAGGCGCCTCCAATATAAAGTCCATGACTATCTCCTCCCAGGGTCTGGTTGGGTTAGCCACTTGTTGTAACAGTCCCGGACTCTTCCCTGGTAGTATTTTGCTGGCCGCACAGACAGCACAGCTCCCCACATAGCTTTCAATGTCCTTTTTCATCTTTGGCCACCAGAACTGACGACTAGCTAGATGCAGTGTTTTCAGGAACCCAAAGTGGCCTGCTTGCTTAGCATTGTGACTGCGTTGTAGGACCTGCAGTCGCAGGCGGTCTGGGACATACACTTTGTCCCCCTTCCATGCCAAACCCTTCTGCAGGGTCAACTCCTGATGAGCCACAAACCATGCATCAGTTTGCAGCTCCTGCTTCAGCTGCTGTGCGAACTCATCGGTGGGGGGTTAGCTTCTCTTTTTCTCCTGCTGTCTGGTCGTTGCTTGCGTCGCTTGCTGTCTATCAAGAACAACTGAACTCACCACCTCCTGGTGAGTGCTCTTGTATTGGGACATGTGGGACAGGGTGTCAGCCAGGAAGTCCCCCCCCCGGGATGTATTTTAGCTCAAAGTCAAATCTTTTGAAATACTGTGCCCATCTGACTTGTTTGGGAGAAAGTTTGTGGGGAGTCTTTAAGGCTTCTAAATTTTTATGGTCAGTCCACACTTCAAAGGGGATTTTGCTTCCTTCCAGGAATTGCCTCCAGGTTAGTAATGCCCACCGCACGGCAAAAGCCTCTTTCTCCCACACCACCCATCTCTGTTTCGTTCAGCTTTCGGGAGGTGTATGCGCATGGCTGCAGGTCCCCCCCTCGTTGCGCTGGAGGAGGACAGCTCCCACAGCCTCGTTGCTGGCATCTGCCTGAATCACAAAAGGTTCCTCTGGGTTAGGGTGCCTTAGCACTGGGTCAGTGGCGAATAGCCCCTTTAACTTTTCAAATGCCACTTGGCACTCCATTTTCCAGTTCAAGGGCTGATTCGACCGAGGCTTCTCTCCCCCCTTCCTAGTCTTCAACAACTCAGTGATCGGCAGAGCAATCTTGACAAAAGGGATGAATTGCTTGTAGAAGTTTGCAAACCCCAGAAAACTTTGCAGCTGCTTGCTGGTGCAAGGGGCTTGCCACTCCAAGATGGATCTCACCTTCCCCGGGTCCATCTCTATTCCGTCGCATGACACACAGTAGCCCAAGTAGTCCAGTTTAGATTTGTGAAATTCCCATTTAGACAACTTGGCGTACAGCTTAGTATACAACAGCTTTTTTAGCACTTGCCACACAAGCTTCACATGTTTGTCCATGGTCTCAGTGTAAATGAGGGTGTCGTCAAGGTACACTAAGACCCCCTTGTAAAGATGCTCATGCAGCACCTTGTTCATGAGTTGCATGAACACTGCGGGGGCCCCCTGTAGTCCAAATGGCATCACTTTAAACTGGTAACTCCAATTAATTTAAGGAAACTCCTCCAAAACCTCGCTGTGAACTGCACCCCCCTGTCCGAAATTATTCGCTTAGGGGCGCCATGCAGCTGGTAGATATGTTTCAGGAACAATTTAGTCAGGCGTTGGGCAGATGGGAGTCCTTTGCAGGCGATGAAATGAGCCTGCTTCGAAAACAGGTCTATCACAGTCCAGATGACAGTATTTCCTCTGCTTTCAGGTAGGTCTACAATAAAGTCCATAGCTATTTCTTCCCAGGGTTGAGAAGGGTCTGCCACCGGCTGCAGTAACCCAGGGGTTTTCCCTGGGATTCTTTTCATTGTGGCACATACGGTACAACTCTTCACATAGTTTTCCACATCCCGTTTCAGCCCCGGCCACCAAAATTGCCGGCAGGTGAGATGTAGAGTTTTTAGATATCCAAAGTGTCCAGCCTGTTTTACATCGTGGCTGTGTTTGAGAGCATTAAGACGGAGGGCTTCAGGCCAATACAGCTTCCCCCCCTTGTAAGCCAAACCATCCCTGCATGTCAGGGAGGTTTGATTATCTTTGAACCATTGATCGGTGAGGAGCTCTCGTTTTATTTTCTTTACCCCAGGGTCATCAGGATTTGGGACCCTGCGAGGCGTGAGCTGAGTGGCAGTTTGTGGATTGGAGATAATTGCTTCATTAACCTCTTCGCGTTCGCTTTTGTACTGGGGCAATCTCGATAGCGCATCAGCTAGGAAGTTTTTCCTTCCTGGTATGTACTTTAGAGTGAAGTTGAAACGGTTAAAGTACTGTGCCCACCGCACTTGCTTTGGGGACAATTTGCAGGGAGTTTTCAGTGCCTCTAGGTTTTTATGATCTGTCCATACTTCAAATGGCACCTTGCTCACTTCTAGATAGTGTCGCCAGTTTAACAGTCCCCACCTAATAGCGAAGGCCTCCTTCTCCCAGACTGCCCATCTCCTCTCGCTTTCAGTAAATTTTTTAGAGGTGTAGGCACAGGGTTGTAGAACTCCACTTTTGTTCTTCTGCAGTAATACAGCTCCGACTGCCACGTTGCTGGCGTCAGCTTGCATTACAAAGGGTTCCCCTGGGCAGGGGTGCTTTAGGACCAGTTCAGCAGCAAATAGTCTTTTTAAATTCTCAAAAGCTGTTTGACAGCTCATAGTCCATGTAAGTGGCTGGCCCGGTAGTGGTTTTCCTCCTCCTTTGCCTGTTTTGAGTAGTTCTGTAAGGGGTAGGGCAATTTCGGCAAAGGAGGGGATGAATTGACGATAGAAGTTGGCAAAACCTAAAAAACTCTGAAGCTGTTTGGGCGTCTTTGGGGGCTGCCACTTAATTATAGTTTTCACTTTGGCTGGATCCATTTCAATGCCGTCGTTGGAAATTCTGTAGCCAAGATAATCTAATCGGGTCTGGTGAAATTCACATTTTGACAATTTGGCATAAAGCTTCGCATTCAATAATTTCTTTAACACTTCTCTCACCAGTTTTATGTGATCAGTCATATTCGTGCTGTACATCAGGATGTCATCAAGATACAGCAGAACCCCTTTGTACAAGTGATCATGTAGGACCTCATTAATCAACTGCATGAATACGGCTGGGGCCCCCTGTAGTCCAAATGTCATGACTTTGAACTGATAGCTCCCCACAGGACAGTTGAAGGCAGTTTTCCACTCGTCTCCCTCCTTTATTCTCACCCGGTAATATGCCTCTCTCAGGTCTAATTTAGTGAAGACACTCCCCTTAGCCAAATGGGTTAATAAGTCTTTGAGAAGGGGGAGGGGGTATTTGTTTTCCACACTCACAGCGTTGAGACCCTTATAGTCTACGCAGAGACGAAGAGACCCATCTTTTTTTCCTTTGAACAACACGGGCTCCCACGGTAGATTTGGCCCGTTCAATGAACCCCCTCGCTAGGTTTTTGTTCACGTATCGCTGCATCTCCTCCATTTCGAGGGGGGACATAGCGTACATTCTTGGTCGTGGGAGTTTGGCTCCTGGCACCAGTTCGATAGAGCAGTCATTGGGTCTGTGAGGGGGCAGGGCATCGCATTCTTTTTCACTAAATGCCTCCGCTAGGTTCCGGTATTCGTTGGGGATGAGTGGTTCGTCTGGTGGCGGTGAGGCAGCCATGTGCGCTCGCTCATTGGGTGGCCTAAAGTGTCCCGCAACGTCAGTTGAATCAGTGGGAGGCTCAGGCCCTATAGATAGTCTCACAGTTCTCATTCCTTTCTCCCACCAGATAAATGGCTTCCATTTGTCCAACCAGGCTAATCCTAGGATCACAGCCTCAGTCATTTTTGGGGCCACCAGGAAGCGAATAAACTCCCAGTGCGCACCTATTTCTAGGCGTAAGGGCTCAGTTAATTGTGTGACTAGGGTCCCTCCCATCAGGGAGCCATCAGCTTGCTCGAACCTCACAGGTTTGGAGAGCTGTTTTGCCCGTATGCCCATTTTCATGGCAAATGGCAGGCTACTAATGCATCAGGTGCATCCAGAATCGATTAGCACATTTAAGTCTATTTGTGCCCCCGACGTAGGGATTATAAGCTTGGCGGGCAGTGAAAAAGACGGGACTTATCGACTCACCATCGGGTCGTTCTCTCCTTCGTCGTCGCTGTCAAAGGAGGGTAGAGCAGGGGCGGGTTCACTCGGAGTCCCGGCATCCTCCTGCGTGGGAGGTGTGATCTGGGCAACAGTTTCTTGTGTGACCCGGTTGGATTTTTCTCTCGTTAGCCGCTGGGCAAGTTTCCTTCTCGCCGCTGGTTCCGGTCTGCTCTGTAGTCGGGGGTAGGGGACTGGACAGTTTGCTGCTCGATGTCCCTCCTGTCCGCACCGGAAACACTTAATTGACGGGCCTGCAGGTGGCTTTGGTCTCTTAGTCATCGCAGTAGTTGGAGGGTTTCGTGGGGGTGATAGTTGTTCGGGTTGCTCTGGCTGCTGTTCGGATATCAGGTGGGGGAGGTTTCTTATATCGGGCGAGCTGAACGTCTAGCTTCACCGCTGCCTGGTACCACTCTTGCAGTCGGTCAGGTACTGCTCCAATAATGCAGGCCTGGGAGAGGTGATCATCTAATCCCTCAATGAAGTGATGGATTAGGGACTGCTCTGGCCACCCCTCTATCCGACCTGCTATCTTGCGAAACTCTCGCACGTACTCCAGGGCAGGCCTGCCGGCTTGTTTTATTTTGTGGATTTGTTCTCTTGCTCTGAGGCCAAGGGATGGGTCCTCAAATCTTTCTCTCAGGCCCAGGAGGAAGAGGTGGGGGTCCTCCAATTCTGGGGCTTGCTCATTATATAAATTGTTCAGCCATTCGGATGCTTGTCCCTCTAGGCTGGACGCAATCACATCGACCATGGCCCCTGGGTCCGGGTAGAGATAGGCCCAGCAATTCAAGTGAGAGCGCACTTGGTTGAGGAAAAAAATCAGCTTCTCTGGGTCCCCATCGAAGGTTGCTCTGAAAGGTGGAGCAATTATAGGCTGTTGGGGCCCCCACTGTGGCTGTTGCTGCTGACCCCATCCTGGCTGCTGGTTTATGCCCAGGGCTTGCACGTTTGGGGGCTGGGGCCAATCTCCTTGCTGTGGTCGTTCTTGCACCAGCTGCTGATCTCCTGGCTCCTGCACCACCCCAAGCTGTTGCAAGGCCTCTATTAGCTGTGGCAAGCTCAGAGGATTTATAGGCTGTTGGGGCCCCCACTGTGGCTGTTGCTGCTGGCCCCATCCTGGCTGCTGAGAATGCCACACTCCCCATTGTTGCAGAGGCCTCAGACTGGGATTCCCTCTCTCTTCAGGGTTTTGAATTATTTCCAGTAACTCACCCAGGCCTTGAGTGGCAGTTTGTCCGTTGTCTTTCCACCGATTTGCATTTGTCTGCCAAAATTCATCTTCCCACAGCATGTTGTCTGTTACTTCCCCCTTTGGGGTATCAGCAGCTGCCGGGTTGTATTCAGCAAACTCCCATTTATCATGATAGATTTTCCTCCTCCTGAAACTCTTGTCAGTCCCACTCAAGCCTAGGAGGAAGAGGTGGGGGTAATGAACCCCCAGTTGTTTGAAAAGGATTTAGATTTTGGCATGGTGTCAATGTTCCGACTAATGGAACACTTCAAAAGAACTTCCAGGCATTGTTTATTCTGAAAAGCCTTTAATTATGTACACAGTGTCGGCACATATTGAATGGATGCCAAAATCTGAATTTCTCTTGCTTGTGTCTGACCTTTCTTGCTAAACCCCTCCCCTATTTTGCAGTCATAAGTCACATCTTCCAATTAGCCTGGAGGGCAAAGATTCACTTCCGTTCCTTATCCCGCGCTTTCCTTATAAATCTCCTCCCTTTCTATATCATCTGAATTAACTCTAAAAATACCAGACAGTTCTGCATATCTTGTGAAAGCAATAATATCCCATATTAGCAGCATTGACACATGTCCTTCATGAGGGGGAGGGGGAGGGGGTACATGTTTTCCACGCACACTCCATTAATTCTGCAAAAATCGACGCACAATCTAAGTAACCCATTTTTTCTTTAAAGAGTACTGGGGCCGCGACTCGAGATTTCGAGTCTAAGTTGCTAAGTTCTTGTGAATGTACTCCCTCAGCTCCTTCATCTCCTTTGGAGTCATGGAATACATCTTTGGTTTGGGGAGTTTTGCTCCGGGCAGGATCTCTTATGGCACAGTCCATGGGGCGATGTCGCATTCCTTCTCACTGAACGCTTCCAGAAGGTCTCGGTACTCCCTCGGGATGGATTGCATCCCTTTCCTCCAACGCTCTCTTGCTACACTCAGGAGTTCTCTTCACCCCCCTACCTTCTTGGGCTGCTCCCCTCTTTCATGGAGGCTCAGGGCCCGCCTCCCCATGATTATCCACCTCACGGCTCTCTCCCAATAGATTCGGGGTCTCCACTTGGCTAGCCAGGCCAGACCCAGGATCATGTCCTCTGCCATCTTTGGGGCGACCATGAAGCGAATGGTCTCGTGCTCCCCTGATTCCATTTGCACTGGCTCAGTCAGATGGGAAGTAGCTCTGCCCCCTATCAGCGAGCCATCAACCTGTTCGAGCTTCACGGGTTTTTTAAGCTTCCTCACGTGCAACCCTAACTTCTGCACCACCGCCAGATCAACCTGAGTCCATGAGGGCCTTAACCACTCCCCTCACCCATGAGCAGGATGCCTTGATGCCCACGCTAATCTCAAGGTGGTTAACCGGTCCACTCATCATCGGATCATCTTCGCTCTCGCTGTCATAAAGGACCATCGGCAGCTCCTCTTCAGTCGGAGTTCTATCCCCTCCACTCTCGGGAGGGGAGTCCTCAACGACTTGCGTTGCAGACCGTGACTTCTCCTTTCCCTTCTTAGATGGCTTCTTTGGCTTCGAAGGAGTCGGGGTCACAGGAGCCATCCAGGGCGTCGGCACCAGGCACATTGTAGCTCGGTGGCCCTCCTGGCCGCAGCAGAAGCACACGATGGGCGCACGCTCGGCCAGCCTCGCAGGTGTCAGGGTCACTGCCGCCGATTGCTTCCTCCCCAAGGCACATTTCTACTGGACCTTCGGGCGTGGGCCCCACCGCCCTTGTACACCGCCAGGTCCAGCTCCACAGTGGTGATTAGCTGGTACCAATCCCCAAACTGATTTGGGATCCCTCAGGCTAGACACAACTGGAATAGGTCGCGGCTCAGCCCCTCTCGAAAGTACTGGGTCAGGAGCTGTTCTGGCCAGTGCCTCAGCCTCCCCATGATGTGCCTGAAGTCTCAGATTTACTCAACTACGGGTCTGGTCCCCTGCTTGATCCTTCGGACTTCCAGCTCTACCCGTTGGGTTTACACAGGGTCCCCAAACAGGGCTCTTGAGGCCACAGAGGAAGGCTTCTGGATCTGCCAGCTCAGGGGCACCTTCGTTGTGGAGGATGGTCACCCATTCCGCTGCCTCCCCTTCGAGGTTAGCCATGACGACATCCACCTGGGCCACATTGTCAGGGTAATCATCTCCGTGCCGATCTAGGTGCGTCCAGACCTAACTTAGGAAAAACACCAGCTTTTCTGGCCTCCCATCGAACGTCACCCTCAGCCGTGGGGGAGAAGGTGGCTTGGGTCCCGGCCACTGCACCCACGCCCCGTAGTCAGGGTATATCCCTGGCTGCGATCTATATCTGTGCCTTGGGGGTTGCCAACCCACTCCCCCAAGCTGTGACTCAGGTACTGGGGCGGGCTGTAGGCTCTCTGCCCCGGACTGGGTCCCAGTGGGGAAGGTAACCTGGGCAGCGGGCTAACTGCCCCCCCGTCATCGCAGCAGCCACTCCTACTGAGTCCTGGGTTGAAGGGATCGCCATCGGCCTCAGGATTGGGCCTGAACCACCTCGTGGTCTGGCATCCAGCTGTGGGACCGACCCTCCTCCACGGACCTCCAGGCTGCTGAACTGCTGCCTCAGGTGCTCCACTGATTGGCTGCCGCACCTTGGCAGGTAGTGCTCCCTGGGTGCCATTCCCTCCCAGGCTTTACATTTCCACCACTCCATCCCTGTGGCTCCTTCGGGCTGGGGGCAGTACAACCGGAATTCAGCTTCCACAGCTCTCCACAACTCCTCTCTCCACCTCTCCAACTCGGGCCGGTTGAACACTGCCGCTCCCCCCATCCGCTCCATTTTAGTTTCGCAAACACGATTCTTTAGCAGCTTCGGGTCTCACGCTGATAAAGGACACCTGTAGATTCAAAGCTCTCTTCCCTTCCTCCCCCCTCTGTTGGCAAGTTAGAAGCACGCTGCGGTCCTAAAGGCAGTAGGGTTCGTAGCTTGACAGCTGGTCTGTCACCGTAATAAAAATTATTTTGTAACTGCTTGCCAAGAGTCTGGCTAAAACTGCCTGATAGAAACATTTGCTACTAACAATATACTTATCGGTAGAAGGTAAAATGGCATATGAATTCTGTTTCAGTTTTCCTTTTTGAAGGTATGATTCATATCTGTAGGAACATTAATCAGTGATTATTTGAATTTGCATTTGGTATACTTAAGGAAGATTAGAAGGTATTAATACTCTTCCACAGTAAAAGAAGAGATTATTGTATTTAGAACATCTGGTTCTGCATAACAAAAAATATTTTTTCACTAATAATGGTTTATCAGCCTAATAAAATATTGAGTTGTTTTTGTGACTTTTCTTCTGCTTTTCCTAGCTTTGCCATTCTATTTGTTGTAACCTAGACTGCATTTCATTTGATTAGCATATTCTATGTGTTGAGTGTTATACAAACTCTCAACCATTGCTGGAAGCCTTTTGACAGTGGTATAAAAAGAGTGAAAGTTTTGTCTAGGATGAGAAAAAACGGGATTTAAGTACTGTACTGTTATATTTTAGATGAACCTTAAGATGGAAATATAGTTGGAAGCTGCAGTAGAAGAGGCCCCATAACCAAAAAACCTCACCCCTATTATAATAACATTTCTTTCAGAAGAATATGATGGAATAGTTCTGTTTTTTCTCTAAAAATGCTCCCTGTCTGATGCGAAAGACAATCTTTGTAGCTTTGATGAAGTAAAAGACATTTCATATATATTGCAAAAAGCTTGTCTGGTTTAGCCTTCTTATTTTCATTAAGACTGATACTATCTTATCTGACAAAACATTATTGAAAAACACTTGTTATTCAAAAATATGCTGATTTTTTTGCAACCTAGACTACAAGGCTGTTTTCTTGTAATGATTTTTTTTGGTGGGACAGTCATTTAACAATCCATATTTTCAGGGTATTCATCATGCCTTTTAAGAGAAATTTGTGTTTGGGTATTGAAATGAAGTCTTGCTTTTACAGGACACAGTAAAACATGGTGGATTATTATGAAGTTCTAGGAGTTCATAGACATGTCTCACCAGAAGACATTAAAAAAGCGTACGTACACATTTTTATATGTTTTTATTCAAAACTAAATAAAAATACAAAACTCAAAAAAATCCAAAAAACCCCCCACAAAACACAATACAATCAATGCATTAAAAAGGTGCATAAAAACATATACACATATTATCCCTTCTAGTTGAATACTGATTAATATATTACTACAACATTCATTCCCACCCCTTGCAAAACAAGCCCTCCCAAAATTTTTAAACTACTAAATCTATTTGCAATTTGTTGACCTGTCTTCTATATGTTATATTAATGAAAAAGTAGTTAACAGGAAGTACAATAATAGTGAAACAACAAAATTAAAGTTTCAAAACTCACTGTTAACAAGCTGTTATTGTAATCCACTTGTAGAAAATTTACCACGGCATCTTATCTTTCACAAATCATCCCAAAAGTTATAAATAGATCGTCCTGGGTCAAATGTTCATGTTTGTTTTTTAATGTCATTTCTTGTCAATTATTGTTTAATTAAATATAGTAAATTCAGTCTCCAGAATAGGTCTATCTTCCGATCAAAGTGCAAGCAAATGTAGTTGCCAGTTAACTGTAATCCATCTAGTCTCCCTCAGGCTTCATAGAGGAAAGGAATTTTTCTTTCCCCCTTCCAGTCAAAGCTGTGATGTTGAAGAAATGTACAGACTTAAAGTTCGGAACAGCAGATGAAATCTACTGGTTCTCCAGCTGTGAGATTATCTGTTTGATCTGGAACTGGATCAAAGTCCTTTTGTGTATCTTTATCTAAAAATAAAGCTTCAGATCCTAACATTTTTTGAACAATCATTATAGTTTGGTCAAGCTTTTGAAGGAGGAATCGAGCTAGAAGCTGCATAGTTCCCCTCCCTCCTTAGGTTTTAGACACTGTTCAGCCATTTTAATCTGTGAAAGTCACGGAACAAAGAACAACAACAAAAGTATGTTTTCCTCTATATTTCAATCCAAGGTTATAAGAAAAAAATCAAGAGAAACACCAGGTATTTTGCAAATTCAAAAAATACAGAATCCAGTGGTGAGCGTCTTATAGCTCTTCACCACCACTCTGAATGCTGCTGTGCTTTCCATACGGGAGGGACAGAGGTTATCCAGAACAACATATATCAAAAGGAAAAAAGAGAAAAAGCAATTAGAGTCCAGCAAGGGTTTGAAATAAATCAGCATTCAACCAAATAACTTTTCAAGCAAAAAGCAAAATAAAATTCAGTGAAAATGAATACTCAGGCATGCTTAGAAAATGAAACTGCTTGACAGGAAGATGGATATGCCCAGTGACTTTTCGATCGCTTCCAGAGGAAATTAGAATCTTCAAACCCCCCCCCCCCCTTCCCCACTGGGTCCACGATCGTCCAAAAGTCATCTTGGGTCACTCCTAAGTGCTCCCATTCAAAACCAGGGAGCAGCACTGCCAAAGAACTAGCTTTAGTAGTGTAATCAGCAGATCGTCAGTAAGAGAAAAAAAAAACCTTACCGTGTAGCAGCCATCTTTAGAGGAGGGGCACGTACTCATTTTTAAAGCTCTGGCAGGTTATATACAGGTAGTCCTCCATTGTTGGTAAGCGAGACAGTTGTTAAGTAAGTTTTGCCCCATTTTACGAGCTTTCTTGTCACAGTTGTTAAGTGAATCACTGCAGTTAAGTTAGTAACATGCTTGTTAAGTGAATCTGGCTTCCCCATTGACTTTGCTTGTCAGAAGTTTGCAAAAGGTGATCACATGACCACATGACACTGCAACCGTCATAAATATTAAACCAGTTGCCAAGCATCCAAATTTTGATCATGTGACCATGGGGATGCTGCAATGGTCATAAGTGTGAAAAGGGGTCATAAGTCACTCTTTTCAGTGCCATTGTAACTTCGAACAGTCACTAAACGAATGGTTGTAAGTCAAAGACTACCTATATATCTTATATTCCTGGCATTAGCCACTTTTTGAGGGAGGTCTTAAGCTACACAAAAGTGATTGCAGTTCTCAGCCTATAAAAAGTTTCCTCATGCTTACTTTACTACCACTTAGGTCACGGGTGTCAAGACTCACCACGTCACATGACGTCGCGACATACCGTGAATTTTTTCGCATTGCCGGAGCTGGGGTGGGTGTGGCCTCCGCATGATGCAACCGGCCTGCAGGCCGGCAGTTTGACATGCCTGACTTAGGGGATTGTTTATATGTTTACCCAGAATTAAATCTCACAGTTGAAATTGGTCACATAGTCAGCTAGATGTTTATTAGCTGAGAAAGATTGTTTAAAGCAGAAGTTATTTAAAACATTCAAGAAAATATGCCTGCAGATAAAGTTTCTTATGTTAGAAACTTACATCAAGAATAAAAACTGATCTTACAAAACTTAGTCCTGAGAATTGGGACAAGTTTATGGATCAGTTGGCTGTGACATCTAAATTAAGAAATTGGTCGCTAATACTAATTTCCTAATCACCCCTTCCTATATTTCAGTTATAGATTGATAAAATTATCAGAATAGGAGCCAGTAAACAGTTCACAGTATAATCTGGATGAGATTTTTAACTAAACAATTTAATATTTTTTTATTTTTTCACATATTCTGTTTATGTATAGAATTTAGTACCCCTGTGAATTGCCTCTACTGTGTTTTTTCCATTTCCTATTGTGCTCTTCTATATCTTGCGGTGCAGCCCATTCAGATGGTTTATCCTTTAGTTCTTTGGGAGCTTGCAAAGTGGGGCAAGATAAATCTCACAAGCTTGAGCAATCTTATTATGGGCAAATTATATTTATCATGTATTAGGAAATTAACATTGGTAATCAGTATATCTATTGATGTTTAAAATGTTTAAAAAATTCTTAGTTCATCAGGCTAATTTGTTTTTCTGTTCATGCAGTGTTGTTCTTTAATAAAGTATCTTTGGCTTTGATTTCAGGTACCGTAAACTGGCATTAAAATGGCACCCTGACAAAAATCCAGATAATAAAGAGGAAGCTGAGAGACAATTCAAGCAAGTTGCTGAGGCTTATGAAGTGCTGTCGGATGGTGAGTAATAATATGAAAGATTTCCACACCAGGACCTGTGGCAGTTAGAACATGCCTAAAACTATTGAATATATATTTGGCCCCATAATGTCAAGGAAAATGTTCTGCAAGATTGGACCTGGTAAAAATGTTCTTCTGGACTTTCCTTGGAAAAATAGAGATATGCTGCACTGGATAATTGTTCACAGCAGCTGTGGGGAGGGGAGGGAAGGAAAGGAAGGTGCTGGTAAGAGTGGGGAGCAGGCATAGTGTTTTAAGGGAAAGATAATTTATACGATTTAAATAATTTCAATCTATATTTAAATGTAGATTATATAAATGGGGGCAATATGCAGCTCAGTCTTGATTTCACTCTCCCCACCAATATGTCAGTTCAGGTTTCTGGCAGATGCTCTGTCCTTTATTAGTTATAGTTAGGGTTTCCCAAACTATAATCTCCCTTGGGAGGTGCAGATAGAGTACAGTGGAGTGTGAAGAACCTTTTAGTTTACATTGAAATTTTGGGAATGGTGGATTTATTGTAACATTGTATTGTTTTCACTGTTCATTTGTGTTCATTTTGGTGTTTGGATTTTTAGGGGAGGTGTGTACATTAAGATTACAGGTAGTCCTTGATTAACGATGGTAATTGGGACTGGAATTTCTATCGCTAAGCAATGTGGTTGTAAAGTGTGACATTACGTGACTATGCTGCTTAGTGATGGCAGTTCCAGCAGTCCCAAATTACTGTTGTTAAGCAAATCACCAAGGGTTGTTAAGCGAGCACCTCACGTGACCATGACTTCTGACTTCCTGCTGGCTTCCCCATTAATGTTCCTTATGAGAAGACAGTAGGGAAGGTTGCACATCGTGAACACATGACTGCAAGGTGCTGTGATGGCCAGAACTTCAAGGACTGGTCATAAGTACCACTCATTCATTACCATTGTTAATTTTGAACAGTACACTAAAGGGAGGCGTGATGGTAAAGGTTTAGGAGCTTTTTTCCTCTCTAGAGGTCTTGAAGAAATTTAGGAAAGCCTTCCTCAACCTGTCACATTGCACATTTTGCTAACTTGTAACTGAATTTTAGAAGAAATAGGAATATTTTGCTGCATAACCTAAAAGTCAAATTATTCAGAGAAGGATGTCAGTTTTGTTACATATTTGGTCCTACTTAAGAGTGATATCTTGATTATTCCATTATGATGAATGAAAATAGAATATATACTGTGCACAATTATTAGGCAAGTGAGTATTTTGACCATATCATTTTCATGTATATTTTCCACCTCCAAGCTGTATAAACCTGAATGCTTAGTGGATATAAGCATATCAGGTGATGTGTATTTGTGTAATGAGGGAGGGTGTGGCCTAAGGAGATCAACACCCTATATCAAGGTGTGCATAATTATTAGGCAGCTTCTTTTCCTCAGGCAAAATGGGCCAAAAAAGAGATTTAACTGACTCTGAAAAGTCAAACATTGTAAAAAGTCTTTCAGAGGGATGCAGCACTCTTGAAATTGCTAAGATATTGGGGCGTGATCACAGAACCATCAAATGTTTTGTTGCAAATAGTCAACAGGGTCACAAGAAACGCGTTGAGAAAAAAAGACGCACATTAACTGCCAAAGATTTGAAAAGAATCAAACGTGAAGCTACCAGGAACCCATTATCCTCCGGTGCTTTCATATTCCAAAACTGCAACATACCTGGAGTGCCCAGAAGTACAAGGTATTCAGTGCTCAGACATGGCCAAGGTAAGGAAGGCTGAAACCTGACCACCACTGAACAAGATATATAAGTTGAAACGGCAAGACTGGGCCACGAAATATCTGAAGACAGATTTTTCAAAGGTTTTATGGACTGATGAGATGAGAGTGACTCTTGATGGACCAGATGGATGGGTCCGTGGCTGGATCAGTAATGGGCACAGAACTCCACTTCGACTCAGACGACAGCAAGTTGGAGGTGGGGTACTGGTATGGGCTGGTATTATTAAAGATGAGCTAGTTGGACCTTTTCGGGTTGAAGATGGACTCAAAATCAACTCCCAAACCTACTGCCAGTTCTTAGAAGACTCTTCAAGCAGTGGTACAGGAAAAAGTCTGCATCTTTCAAGAAGACCGTGATTTTTATGCAGGACAATGCTCCATCGCATGCATCGAAGTACTCCACTGTGTGGCTAGCCAGTAAAGGCCTTAAAGATGAAAGAATAATGACATGGCCCCCTTGCTCACCTGACCTAAACCCTATTGAGAACTTGTGGGCCCTTCTTAAATGGGAGATTTACGGTGAAGGAAAACAGTACACCTCTCTGAACAGTGTCTGGGATGGCTGTGGTTGCTGCTGCACAAAACATTGATCATCAACAGATCAAGAAACTGACAGACTCCATGAATGGAAGGCTTATGACTCTTATTGAAAAGAAGGGTAGCTATATTGGTCACTGATTATTATTTTTTTAAATGTCAAATGTTTGTACATTTTGAGTTGTTTGTGTCACCACTCCGGCTGATGATCCCAACAAAGCAGACACACCTGAGACATTGCAATCTCTAATGCCAGACTGCATACTGGCAGTAATGATCTCCAAGTCAGCTCTGATTAAATTGGCGTGAAAGCAGTATATTTCAAGCATAGCAAAGCATAGCAAATCCCTTCCCCCCCTGACAGTGCAGGTCACATTACCCAATTAAGCATCAGACAATTATTATGAGAAAGAACCTTCAGTTTCCAAATCAATCTCTACAGCTGCAGATACAACCCACATTCCATTCTCCCCCTCTTGTCTCTGTTGGCAAGTCAAGGAAAAAAAGAATTTGAAACAGCATGGAGTTTTTTCCCGAACTTGACAGGCTGACCCCCCCAGAAGTTGGAAGGAACCTGGAAAACAGGATGGATATACATTATACCGTGTTACCTCGTCCCCTGTGGGGCCCCAGGCTTCTGGGGATACTTAATGTGGAATTGCTTCACCAAACGATCTGCTTTTACATGATCAGCCTTTACCCATCTAACTTCTGTCAGTGGATAGCCCTTCCATTGAATCAGGTATTGGACTTCATAGTGTGTCTCCCCCCCACACACCATTATTGGACCAAGGACTGCTGCCCCCACTGGCCTCATTGTGGAGTCTCGAAACGGCTTCAACAGGCTACAATGGAACACTGGATGTACCTTGCCTAGTATTTTAGGTAATCTAAGCTCCACTGTCACCGGGTTTATAACTTTTACAATAGAAAAAGGGCCAATGTACTTTGGACCTAGTTTTTTGCAAGTTTGTCTCAATTTGAGGTACTTAGTAGACAGATACACTTTATCTCCTACATGGAACGTTCCCTGGGGAGCTTGTTTCTTCTGACTTTCTGCTGCTTTAGCTAAAGCTTTCTTTGCATCGCTCCAAACATGCCGGAACGAATCTACCCATTCATTTAAGGTACCCGAGGAGGGAGGCTCCTGAGGGCATTCTGGCATTGGCACGAACTCCACCCCCGTGGTTAGCTTGAACAGCGTGAACCCGGTGCTACTATGCACTGCATTGTTATACGCCATTTCTGCAAATGACAGGAGTCCCGCCCAGTTAGTTTGCTGGTAGTTGACATAACAACGCAGGTACTGCTCCACCATTGCGTTAGCTCATTTTGCGGCCCCATTCGTACTCGGATGGAAAGCAGAGCTAAGTCCCTGGGTGGACCCAATCATCCTTACAAACTCCCTCCAGAACTTAGCAGTAAAATGGACCCCACAATCTGAAATGATGCGCTTAAGCGCCCCATGCAGCCAGTAGATGTGCTGCAAAAACATCTTCGCTAGCTTCTGGGCTGAAGGTAGTCCAGCACATGCAATGAAGTGGGCTTGCTTGGAAAACAGGTCTATCACAGTCCAAATCACAGTGTTTCCCCCACTCTCTGGTAGCTCCACTATAAAGTCCATGGCTATCTCCTCCCAGGGTCTGTTCGGATTAGCCACCTGCTGCAACAGTCCCAGACCCTTCCCTAGTAGTCTCTTACTGGCTGCACAAACCGCACAGTTCCTCACATAGCTTTCAATGTCTTTTTTGATCTTTGGCCACCAGAATTGACAATTAGCAAGGTGCAAAGTCTTTAGAAATCAAAAATGGCCTGCTTTCTTAGCATCATGGCTACGTTGCAGGATTTGCAGTCGTAGGCTGTCTGGGACATATAGCTTGTCCCCCTTCCACGCCAAACCATCCCTCAAGGTTAAATCTCTTTGATGAGCCACAAACCAGGCGGCCTGTAGCTCTTGCTTCAGTTGTGGGGCAGATGCATTGGGAGGTGAGCTCCTCTTCTTCTCTTGCCACCTGGTTGTAGCTTGGGCCGCTAGCTGGCTATTGGGAACTATGGAACTCACCACCTCCCCCCGAGTGCTTTTATACTGGGGCATGCGGGACAGGCGGGACAGGCGTCAGCAAGGAAATTCTTCCCCCCTGGAATGTATTTCAACTCAAAATCAAATCTTTTGAAGTACTGCACCCATCGGACTTGCTTGGGAGAGAGCTTGCGGGGAGTCTTCAGGGCTTCCAAATTTTTATGGTCAGTCCACACCTCAAATGGGGCTTTACTTCCCTCCAGGAACTGCCTTCATGTCAATAATGCCCATCGCACCGCAAACGCCTCTTTCTCCCATACAGCCCACCGCTGTTCTGTTTCATTCAGTTTGCGAGATGTGTATGCACACGGTTGTAAGTTTCCCTCCTTATTTCACTGGAGGCGGACTGCCCCCACAGCTACGTTGCTGGCATCCGCCTGAATTACAAACGGTTCCTCTGGGTCTGGGTGTTTCAAGACTGGCTCAGCCGCGAACAGCCTCTTTAGGTTTTTGAATGCCACTTGGCATTCCATTGTCCAGTTGAAGGGCTGATTCGGTTGGGGCTTTTCCCCTCCCTTCCCTGTTTTCAAAAGCTCTGTAATTGGTAAGGCAATCTTGGCGAAGGAGGGGATGAACTGTCTGTAGAAATTTGCAAACCCTAGGAAACTTTGTAGCTGCTTGCGGGTGCAAGGGGCTTGCCACTCCAAGATGGATTTCACTTTTGCTGGATCCATCTCAACGCCCTCGCACGAGACACGGTAGCCCAAGTAGTCTAGGCTGGTTTTGTGAAACTCGCATTTTGACAGTTTAGCATACAGCTTAGCGTCCAATAACTTTTTCAACACCTGTCACACGAGTTTCACATGTTCGTCCATGGTCTCAGTGTAAATAAGAATGTCATCCAGGTACACTAAAAACCCCTTATATAAATGCTCATGTAGCACCTCGTTTATGAGTTGCATAAACACGGCAGGGGCCCCCTGCAGTCCAAAAGGCATCACTCTAAATTGGTAGCTCCCAAGGGGGCAGTTGAAGGCAGTCTTCCACTTGTCGCCGTCCTTGATTCTCTCTCGATAGTACGCCTCCCTCAGGTCTAACTTCGTAAATATTTTCCCTTTTGCTAAATGCCCTAACATGTCCTTCATGAGAGGGAGGGGTACATGTTGTCTATGCACACTCCATTAAGCCCACGGAAATCAACACACAATCTCAGCGACCCATCTTTTCTTTAAAGAGCACTGGTGCCGCCACTCGAGATTTCGCTGCCTGAATAAACCCCCTCGCCAAGTTCTTATTTTTTTTAATATATTTTTTTAATTTTTTACAATAACAATCTTTAGTGCTTCGTGAACAGTGTGTTGTCTGGGTTCATATTTAAAACAATGATAATTTCTACAACTAATATGTTGATAATATATTTCTTGATCCTCTCTTCTTCCTGTAATATTCTCCTTTTGTCTACATTAAACAAATATAATTCTTAATATTTTCAGTACAAACCAAGTTGAATATAAACATTTTTTTAGTATTTATGCATATAATAACATTAACATATAACATGGTTTTTTTTAAAAAAAAGTTTTATTAGTATTTTTGGTTTTACATCAAAGTGCTTTAAGAATCCACGTGGAGATAGGGTGATCAATCATCCAAAAAAAACCCCAATATAATCAAACATAAATAATTCAATAATTCCTTAAAAGTTCCTTCTCTATTTCCCTCAAGCTATAACCTAGTATTAATACATTTCTAAATAAAATTCAATCATTGTAAAAAGAATATCAATAGTAATTCACTTATATCAATCAAAATCCTGTTTTTAAGTTTAACTATTTTACAATTACCATTTTCCACTTTAGCCTAAAATAAACACATAAGTTACATTTCGGGTCTCCCAATTTCCCATCAAACAATAATTATTGCTAGAATATACATATTATATCAACTATTATATTTTAATACTTCCCAACTATATTCTCTTTCCTGTACTCTATCAATCCCAATTAAATTCTATCTCTTATTCTACTCTATTTCAAATATATATTTTATAAATCAATCCATACCTTTAAAACCCCTTTTTAACTCCTTACCTAAAATTTAAATCCTATCAAAATCATTATACTTATAAAAAAAATATATTATTCCACCAGACACCTTATTTCATTTCATCTGTATTCTATTTCTTCATCTATTAACTTTTTGTTTACCACCTTTTCCATATTACATTTCCCAACCATAGTCAAATTACATCCCAACCATAGTCAAATCCATAGTTTTCATCTCGATAGTATTAACTCAGTCAAAATCTCTAAAAGCTTTTTTAACCCGTCAAATAAAGTTTTAACTCTCATTTTTAAACCTAATTCTAGCTTTCTTTTTGTGCCAAGCAGGTTTCCACAAAAGAGCCTCTGACTCATCAAATCTTAATGTTTGGTTATACATATTTCTCCACAATTGAGTCTGATCATAGTCCTCTTTTTTCCAGTGTTGTCTGCACTATATAGTCAGTCTTAATCAGTATGGTAGTTATTCGTTGTTTGTCCATGTTGTCAGCGTTTTCGATGCCTCGTATTTGAAAATCAATTCCTGTTTTAGGATTATAGGTGTTTTGGTTGGAATCCGCCTTTGGTCATCAAGATTCTCCATAATTTGCATATGTGATGTAATCTCTTCCTCTGTGTTGATTGGTTCCTCTTCAATAGATTGTAGATATATTTCCTCCATCTCGTTAAGTTGTGAATGTAGTTGCATATTGGCCTCTTTAGGGTTGATCTGTTCTTCCTCTGTTGTTCCTTGGTCTATAAATTGGTCAGTCAAAGTTTGAGATTCAATTTTTAACTCTGGAGCATCATCTTTCATGTTCATTCTGAATTGTTCTTTCAGTTCCAAAATTTTTTCTAGTAAAAGTCCATAGTCAAGCTGTGGGTAAGATTCCATTTCAATAATAAAGTAGTCTTACTTTTTTAGTGAAAGTTCAGCTTAGAAGGTAAATACAACAATAAAAATTCTGTAGTAGAAATAGTATAAGGTATAGGATCCAAACAGAAATAGAAAAAAGCAAAAAAGTCAGGCCAGAGAAAAGGAAAAAAGCAAAAAAACCCCAAAGTCAATATTATAAAAAAAGAAAAAAGAAAATACCCAATTTGTAATCCAAAATAGTAATAAAATCTTTAAATTTCAAAATTTCAAATCCGGAGCCCCCGGAATCGGCAGAAGAAAGGCGGACCGCATTTATGCGATCCGCCATTACCAGCTGATCGTCGGAGACGGAGAAGAAGCTCAGAATGACAGCAAACAGCTGAGCCGGGTGAGAATGCCGTCTTCTTTCTCATGCTGATTTTTGGCAAATAGCTCCTTTACAGCTTGGAGCAAAGCCTTTCACCTTTAGGGAGGGGGTGGAGTTTTTTTTACCTCCCTCCCTCCTGAACTTAAGCGGCGGTTTAAGCTTCTGTGCAACTTAAAAACTTTTAATATAGTAAAGCTGTCTCAGGCTCAAGGCTTTTTGCCTTTGTTTTTTGTTGGAAACCCACTGTAGCCTTTACTTTTTACCTTTTAAATTCTATAAACTTTTTTCCCCCTCTCTCTCTTGACTATTTTTCCCCCCTTTTAAACGCGCTGGGAATGGATACTTTGTGTCGCCTGGTGGCTACATTGAGAACTTTTTTCACTTTCACTTTCTTTTGCTTGGAGCTGATTTAGACTAGAAGTTTGGCTGCATGCCCAGACATACCTAGTGGATTACAATATAAGACATAAAGACAAAGATGAGCGCTTCAAACATATCTAAACTTGGGGAAAAAGGATCTTCCGCCCCTGCCTCGACTTCTGCAAGTCCAGTATATCAAAAATCAATCACGACAGTGCTGCAGCAAGAAAAAAATGGATGTTCAACAAAGAGACACTCAGGCAATTTTGCAGGCAATTTTGCAGGCAATTGCAGCTCAGGCGGCATCCTCGACAAACAACTATGAAGACTTGAAAAATGATCTTGCTAAAATGAATCAAAAAATTATTAACATAGATTCTCAAATTGAAAATTTTAAACAAACGATTACAGATAATCAACAAAGGATCCAAAAATAGAATCCCTAAAAGATGAAAATGAAAAATTGACCCAAATAAATGAAGAACTGGAAGACTCATTGGCGGTGATAGAGATGGATAGAGCCTCATATTTTTTAAGATTTTAAAATATAATAGAAGACAAGGAAGAGGACCTCCTAGACCTGATAACTGAGCTACTTGCAGATGTTCTAGGAATGGGGAAGACCCAAATGGAAGGAGAATTGGACCAGGTCTACAGAGTTAACTCAAACTATGCTAGAAGAAATAAAGTGCCCAGGGAAGTCCATGTTAGATTTCTTAAAAGATCCATAAGAGATGAGATTTTGAGAAAAGTGAGAGATCAACCGTTAAAATATAAAGACAAAGAAGTAGTAGTACTCAAGCAAATTTCTAGAAGGATAAGAGAGGCTCAAAGAGATTACCAGTTTTTAACCAGGAAATTGGTTGAAAAAGTGAATTTTAGATGGTTGATCCCAGAAGGGATCCTAATCTACTGGGACACGAAAAGATATAGACTAGACACACCGCTTAAAGCAATGGAATTTTTTGACAATCACAGAGCATTCTTGGAAAAAGGCGATCCTGAACCCAAGAAGCAAGAGGAAATGGTAGCTGAAGGAGCGGCTAAACAAACAGAGGAGGAAGAAGTGAAAAATACATACTCAGAAGAAGGAGCAAGACCGAGAGACCAGAGACAGATACGATCGACTAGAAGACTGAGACATAGATATAACTGAAAGATATGGAGGAGATTGGAATTTTATCAATAAATATAAATGGACTGAATTCTCCTTTAAAAAGGAGAATTTTTTTTACAACACTACAAAAATAAAAAATGGACATAATTTGCCTCCAAGAGACACATATTAAGAGACATTTTAAAATTTTAGAACAACCGAAAATGGACAAACTTTATTTTATACTCGCATCTCAAAAGAAAAGAGGAATAGCCCTTTATATTAAAGAAAAGATGAATCCCAAACAAATTTATGCAGATGAAGAGGGGAGAATACTAATGGTGGAAATCATGGTGGATCAAAAACAGATATTGATGGTAGCAATATATGCACCTAATGATAAGCAAGAGCAATTCTATAAACAACTACACAAGAAAATATTGGACTTAAATTACCAAAATCTTTGTATAATGGGAGACTTCAATGCAATAGTAGATGCGACTCTGGACTACAAAAGCCATAAACAAGGAAGAAAAGGAGGAAATATACTACCTAAAGCGTTTTCAAAAATGAAAGAAGAATTGTGTATTCAAGACATATGGAGAGAGAGAAACCCAGAAAAACCACAATATACATTCTATTCAAATAGACATAAATCATGGTCTAGAATTGATGTGATATGGACATCTTTCGACTTGAAAATGATAATACAAGAGGTGGACATAGAAACTAATGTATGGGCAGACCACAACCCAATAAAAATGACCTGGAAAGGAACCAAGAAAAAACTAAGATGGTCTCTGAATAAATCTATATTGAAAGAAAAAGAATTCTTACAACTGGCAACAAAGGAAATGGCTTTTTTAAAAAAATAAAAATAAAGAAGAAACATCCCTCCAAAATGTATGGGACACGGCTAAAGCACATTTTAGAGGGTTGGCCATAACTTACACCTCTAAAAAGAATAAAGAAAAGAAACGATTACAGTTAAAGCTGAGAGAAGAACTTAAAAAATTGGAACTAGAGTTACAAATAGACCCACAAAAAAAAATCCTCAAGAAACAAATGGAGATAATAAAACATAAATTAAACGTGGCTGAGATGGATATAATGGCACAACAGATTAAATGGTCTAAACAGAACTTTTTTGAAAATGCCAATAAACCGGGGAGATGGCTAGCATATAGATTGAAGAAAGAGAAAGAAAAAAGAACGATAAATAAGCTACAATATTCAAAAGGAGAATTACAGTTCCACAATGTTGCAATGAAAAAAATCATTAAAGATTACTATGAGACACTTTATAAGGCAGAGGAAGTTCCTAAAGAGAAAATACAGTCGTACTTAAAAGAAACAGATTTGCCAAAAATCCCGGAGAATATTCGAAATATACTAAATGAGAAAATATCAATGATGGAGATTACAGAAGCTATAAAAAGACAAAAAAAAAAAAGATAAGACTCCGGGTCCAGATGGACTTCCTGCAGAATTTTACGTAGCATTACAAGATGTATTAAGTCCGAGGTTGAAAGAACTGTGTAATGAAATCTTTTTGGAGACTAAAATACCAAAGTCGTGGACTGAAGTTAATATTACTTTGATACCCAAAGAAGATACCGACCTTACACAAATAAAAAACTACAGACCAATATCGCTATTAAATGTGGACTATAAAATTTTTGCTTCGATAATGGCAGAAAGAATTAAGAAATTCTTGACTGAATTTATACATACAGATCAAAATGGCTTTTTACCTAAAAGACAGATAAAAAATAACTTAAGAATGATTTTGGATGTTTTAGAGTACTATGAAAATCACCCAGGGAAACAGATGGCATTAATATTTCTTGATGCGCAAAAAGCTTTTGACAACTTAAATTGGCAATTTATGTTCCAGCAGTTGATGGAAATGGACTTCGGGAAAAACTTTATAAATGCAATTCAAGCAATCTACCATAAACAAATGGCTAGAATAATTCTAAATGGAGATTATACAGAAAACTTTGATATCAAAAAAGGTACAAGACAGGTGTCAACGCTGTTAATATAGGATATTATTGCTTTGAAAAGATATGCAGAACTGTCTGGTATTTTTAGAGTTAATTCAGAAGACAGAAAAGGAGGAGATTCATGAGGAAAGCCCGGGAAAGAAACGGAAGTAAATCTTTGGCCTCCAGCCTAATTGGAAGACGTAATTCATGACTGTAAAATAAGGGAGGGGTGTAGCAAGAAAAGAAAGACGCAAGCCAGAGAAATTCAGTTTCTGGCATCCGTCCATGTAAGTGCCAAGGTTATTTTTGCAACAAATGGATTCTAAGAGGTAAAGGCCTCATGTTTCTCATTAAAAGCAATCTTCCTTTGGAACCATAACATCATGCCAGAAACTAAACCCTTTTCAAACAATTGGAGGTGCATTACCCCCACCTCTTTCTCCGAGGCTGGAGTGAGAATAAGAAGAATTCAGGGGGAGGACAATCTATCATGAAACAGGAGTTTGCTAAATACAGCCCGGCAGCTGCTAATATCCCAGAGGGGGAGGTAACAGAGAGCATGCTGTGGGAAGATGAATTTGGGCAGACGAATGAAGATCGGTGGACAAACAATGGACAAACTGCCACTAAAGGCCTGGGTGAGTTACTGGAAATATCTCAAACCCCAGGGGAGAGAGGCAGAGACCCATCCCTGAAAAAAGAAGCCTACAGCCCCTCCAGTTCGTGTCAGACAGCCTTTCAGACCCTGTCTTCCTTTATCAGGGACCCCAGCCCTGAAGAGAGAGGGAATCCGTGTCTGAGGCCTCTGCAACAATGGGGAGTATGGCATTCGTAGCAGGCAGGGAGCAGACGACTTTTGAGCTCACCACAGCCGATAGGGACCTTGCAACAGATTGGGGTGGTGCAGGGCCCAGGAGATCAGCAGCTAGAGGGAGGACGGCCACAACAAGGAGATTGGCCCCAGCCCCTGAACGTGCAACCCCTGGGCATAAACCAGCAACCAGGATGGGGCCAGCAGCAGCAACAGCCACAGTGGGGGCCCCAACAACATATAATTACTCCATTCAGAGCAACCTTTGATGGGGACCCAGAGAAACTGTTTTTTTTCCTTAACCAAGTACGCTAGCACTTGAATCGCTGGGCTTATCTCTACCCAGACCCAGGGGCTATGGTCGATGTGATTGCGTCCGGCCTAGAGGGAGAAGCATCCGAATGGCTGAACAATTTATATAATGAGCAAGCCCCAGAATTGGAAGACCCCCAACTCTTCCTCCTGGGTCTGAAAGAAAGATTTGAGGACCCATCCCTTGACTTAAAAGCAAGAGAACAAATCCACAAAATAAAACAAGCCGGCAGGCCTGCCCTGGAGTACGTGCGAGAGTTTCGCAAGATAGCAGGTCGGATAGAGGGGTGGCCAGAGCAGTCCCTAATCCATCACTTCATTGAGGGATTAGATGATCACCTCTCCCAGGCCTGAATATTTTTCGAGCAGTACCTGACCAACTGCACGAGTGGTACCAGACAACGGTGAAGCTAGATGTTCAGCTCGCCCGCTATAAAAAGCCTTCCCCACCTGAATCTGAGCAGCAACCAGAGCAATCCGAACAACAATCACCCCCACGAGACCCTCCGGCTACCACGATGACTGAAAGAACCGGGCCACCCGCAAGCGCGTCAATAAAGTGTTTCCGATGCGGAAAGAAGGGACATCGAGCAGCAAACTGTCCGGTCCCCTACCCCCAACTGCAGAGCAGTCCGGAACCAGCGAAGAGAAGGAGACCTGCCCAGCGGCTAATGAGAGAAAATTCCAACCAGGCCACGCAAGCACCTGTTAACCAGATTACACCTCCCACACAAGAGAACGCCGGGGCTCCAGGTGGACCCGCCCCTGCTCTACCCTCCTTTGACGGCGATGATGAAGGGGAGAACGACCCGATGGTGAGTCGACAAATCCCATCTTTTTCACTGGCCGCCAAGCTTACAATCCCTAAGTCGGGGGCACAAATAGACTTAAACGTACTAATTGATTCTGGATGCACCCGATGCATTATTAGCCTACCCTTTGCCATGAAAATGGGCATATGGGCAAAACAACTCTCCAACCCTGTGAGGTTCGAGCAAGCTGACGGCTCCCTGATGGGAGGGACTTTAGTCACACAATTAACCAAGCCCTTACGCCTAGAAATAGGGGCACACTGGGAATTTATTCGGTTCCTGGTGGCCCCCAAAATGATTGAGACTCTTCCGGATCCGGTGGCAGCGCCAGCGGACGTGCAAAGAACTTGTTCTCTTTGCCGTCCGGTTTCCCCCCGCCGGTAGACCCTGGACAGGGTCGAAAGCCGCCCTGGAGGGGCGACCACCGTGGAGGAGGGCACTCGTCGATCGCGGAGGGAGCGGCAGCTCCCTCAGCGGTCCGAGAAATCACCTTTGGGCCGACGGGGAAAAGATCGGCCAGTAACATGGCCGATCACTTAGCTGCTCCAGCCGAAAGTCACAGCAACATCTAAGCAAAAAGAACCACCGTGGACGATCCGGGTGAGAACTTTCCTTCCCTCTTGTTAAACTATTTACTTCCCTGTTAACAGCTTTAAGAACTATTTCCCTAGTTTGAGAAGGCAGCGTTCCGATACTGGGGAAAACGGGCTTTGGAAAAATAATTATTTTTTCTTTTTTTTTTTTGTACATACGAGCTTTTAATTCGGGTATCCTGAAAAAAATTCTTACTGTGACTCCTTTTTTTTTGGCTTGTCTATCTTTAGTTTAGGTGAAAACCTTTAGGGAGGGGGGTGGAGTGCTTTTTTCCCTCCCCCCCCTCCTGAACAGTATTGCCTACTTCAAAATAAAAAAAAACTTTCTGTTCTCTGGGTGGACTCATGTGGATCGTTTTGGCTACAAGCTAGCCTGGAATTTGGCGTGAAGCCCAGAAACTTTGATACAAAGTAACTAATCTTCAGCTGTACTCTCACTCCCTGATCTTGGCGTGACGCCCAGACTGGTATATTTCCTTTGGAACTTGCTCAATTTTCTACTTGTACCACGTTTGACTTCACAATATTGAATATACTTCCAAAAAATGGATTTTCCTTTTCCATTCTAGGATTATAATATAATAATTGACTGTTACTGATTGGGACTCTTGCTGTTTTTCTATTTCTGTGCTGGACTTGACTATTTGCTTTTCCCTATTTTGGTTGGGACTCTATATTTTACAATACTGAAAAAAGAGAGGATGGAATCCTATTCACAGATTAATTATGGACTTATATTAGAAAATTTTTTGGAAATGAGAGTGGAATTTAAAGAACATATTAGAACGCTTAGGAAAAAAGAGGTCTCAGAATTAAAAATTGAAGCTCAAAGCTTGACTGACTATGATACGCAATCAGATCTACAACTTATCGAGATGGATGAAATATATCCACAACTTACTGATGAGGAAGAGGATACACCCCACATGCAAATGATGGAGATTTCTGATGAGCAAAGGCAGAATTCAACCAAAACATTTACAATTGTAAAAGCAACAGGAATGGACTTCCAAATACGAGGCACTAAAAACGCTGACAATATGATAGTGCAGACAACACCGGACAAAAGAGAAGACTATGATTGGACTCAATGGTGGGAAAATGCTTATAGCCAAACACTAAGATGGGAGGAACTAGAGGCCCTACTGTGGAAACCTGCCTGGCACAAAAAGAAAGCTAGAATTAGACTTAAAAATGAGAGTTAAAATTTTATCTGATGGGTAAAAAGGGTTTTTAGAGACTTTGATTGAGCTAATACTTTTGAGATTTTTAAGGCTATTTTGGTCTGAGTCAACATTAGATCTAAATTATGGACTTGATTATGGTTTGGAATGGCAATAGGGAAAATTGGAAAATCTAAAGCTAAAGGAGTCAGATTGAGATTGGTGAAATATTACTGATATTTTTACTTATAAGAATTGAATGTTAATTAGCAATGTATTAAGTGGATTAAATTGAAATAATTGAGGAACTTTTAGGGATTTGGATGGATTTATAAAAATACTTGATAGAATATATGAAATAGAATATAGTTGAGAAACATTAAAATATAATAGTTATATTATATGTTTATGATAGAAATAATTATTGTTTTATTATATTAGGCTAAAATGTAATGGTTTTAAAATACATAAAGTTATGTTCATTTACAAAATATGTATGTGGAATAGAATAATAAGAGATAGAATTTAAACAATCTATATTGTAGGAATACTCGAATTATATACTATATGTTTAGGTAAGATTAAATTGAAATAGGTTAATTGAAAGTTAGTTAAGCCTGAAAACGTGTGAAAATATGATTGACAGTTTTTGTTTTTTGTTATTGTGTTTTTTTTTCTTTTTCTTTTTTCTTTTTTGATTGATAAAATAGAGAGGGAACCTTTAAAGAAGTAGTTTAAATTGTATATGTATGATTGTATCCTTTGTTTTGTTCTATGGAGTGCCCTATCTCCACGATGTGTCTTAAGCACTTGGCTGTAAAACAAAATTTTTTAATAAAACTTGTTATTGTAAAAATGATTGAGACTGTGATTCTAGGCTTAGCCTGGTTGGACAAATGGAAGCCATTTATCTGGTGGGAGAAAGGAATGAGAACTGTGAGACTACCTATAGGGCCTGAGCCTCCCACTGATTCAACTGACGTTGCGGGACACTTTAGGCCACCTAATGAGCGAGCACTCATAGCTGCCTTACCGTCACCAGATGAATCACTCATCCCCAATGAATACCGGGACTTAGCAGAGGCATTTAGTGAAAATGAATGCGATGTCCTACCCCCTCACAGACCCAATGACTGTTCTATCGAACTGGTGCCAGGAGCCAAACTTCCACGCCCGAGAATGTACGCCATGTCCCCCCTCGAGATGGAAGAGATGCAGCAATACGTGAATAAAAACTTAGCGAGGGGGTTCATTGAACGGGCCAAATTTACTGTGGGAGCCCCCGTGTTATTTAAAGAAAAAAAAGATGGGTCTCTTCGTCTCTGCGTAGACTATAAGGGCCTCAACGCTGTGAGTGTGGAAAACAGATACCCCCTCCCCCTCCTAAAGGACTTATTAACTCATCTGGCTAAGGGGAGTGTCTTCACTAAATTAGACCTGAGAGAGGCGTACTACCGAGTGAGAATAAAAGAAGGAGATGAGTGGAAAACTGCCTTCAACTGCCCCATGGGGAGCTATCAATTTAAAGTCATGCCATTCGGACTACAGGGGGCCCCAGCCGTATTCATGCAGTTGATTAATGAGGTCCTACATGAACACTTGTACAAAGGGTTTCTGGTGTACCTTGACGATATTCTGATATACAGCACGAATATGACTGATCACATAAAGCTGGTGAGAGAAGTGTTAAAGAAACTATTGAATGCCAAGCTTTATGCCAAATTGTCAAAATGTGAATTTCACCAGACCCGATTAGATTACCTCGGCTACAGAATCTCCAACGAACGCATTGAGATGGATCCAGCCAAGGTGAAAACTATAATCGAATGGCAGCCCCCAAAAACCCACAAACAACTCCAGAGCTTTCTAGGTTTTGCCAACTTCTACCGTCAATTCATCCCCACTTTTGCCAAAATTGCCCTACCCCTTACAGATTTACTCAAAACAGGGAAAAAAGGAGGGAAGCCACGACCGGGCCAACCATTAGCATGGACTATGAGCTGTCAAACAGCTTTTGAGAATTTAAAAAGACTATTTGCTGCCGAACCGGTCCTAAAGCACCCCTGTCTAGGGGAGCCCTTTGTAATTCAAGCCGACGCCAGTGATGTGGCAGTTGGAGCTGTATTGCTTCAAAAGAACAAGAATGGAGTCCTGCAACCCTGCACCTACACCTCCAAAAAATTTACGGAAAGTGAACGGAGATGGGCAATATGGGAGAAGGAGGCCTTCGCAATTAGATGGGGGCTGTTAAACTGGCGACACTACCTGGAGGGGAGCAAGGTGCCATTCGAAGTATGGACAGATCACAAAAACCTAGAGGCACTGAAAACTCCCCACAAATTGTCCCCAAAGCAAGTACGGTGGGCACAGTACTTTAACTGCTTCAACTTTACTCTAAAGTACATACCAGGGGGAAAAAACTTCCTAGCTGATGCGGTATCGAGATTGCCCCGATACAAAAGCGAACGTGAAGAAGTTAATGAGGCGATTATCTCCAACCCACAACCTGTTGCACAAATCACGCCTCGCAGGGTCCCTAATCCGGATGACCCTGGAGCAAAGAAAATAAAACGAGAGCTCCTCACGGATCAATGGTTCAAAGATAATCAAACCTCCTTGACGTGCCGGGATGGTTTGGCTTACAAAGGGGGGAAACTGTATTTGCCCGAATCCCTCCGTCTCAATGCTCTCAAACACAGCCATGATGTAAAGCAGGCTGGACACTTTGGATATCTCAAAACACTACATCTCACCCGCCAGCAATTTTGGTGGCCAGGACTGAAACGAGATGTGGAAAACTATGTGAAGAGTTGTACCGTATGTGCCACAATGAAAAGAATACCGGGGAAAACCCCTGGATTACTGCAGCCGGTAGCAGACCCTTCCCAACCCTGGGAAGAAATAGCTATGGACTTTATCATAGACCTATCTGAAAGTAGAGGAAATACTGTCATCTGGACTGTAATAGACCTGATTTCGAAGCAGGCTCATTTCATCTCCTGCAAAGGACTCCCATCCGCTCAACGACTGACTAAATTGTTCCTGAAACATATCTACCGACTGCACGGCGCCCCTAAGCGAATAATCTCAGACAGGGGGGTGCAGTTCACAGCAAAGTTTTGGAGGAGTTTTCTTAAATTAATTGGATCATCTCAAGGCTTATTATCCGCTTTTCATCCGGCCACCAACAGAGCTGCAGAAGCCGCTAACAAAATGGTGGAGCAATATCTCAGATGCTACGTGTCCTATCAACAGACGAACTGGACTGACCTCCTCCCTTTTGCAGAGGTGGCGTACAATAATTCTGTGCACAGCAGCACCGGCTACACACCTTTCAGAGTAGTCACAGGCAAAGAGTTCGGTCCAATACCTGAATACCCCCAGATGCCAACAGCTTCCCAGACACTTGACCAATGGGTGAGGGGATGGGAAGAAGTTTGGAGAAACACGAAAACTGCTTTAAAAAAAACCTATAAAAAGCAAGCTGATAAAAAGAGAGCTCCCCAAAGAACGTTCCAAGTTGGGGAAGAGGTTTATCTGTCGACCAAATATTTGCGCCTCAAATTACCCAGTAAGAAGTTAGGACCGAAATTCTTAGGGCCTTTTCCTATCGTAAAGGTCATCAATCCGGTCACCATAAAACTGAAACTCCCTAGACTTTTGGGTAAAATCCACCCTGTCTTCCATAGTAGCTTGTTAAAACCTTATCACGGTTCCACTTTTAAGACCTCCCCCGAAGAAAGCACCTCGGCCCCTCGTAGTTGCGGGGCAGACCCATTACGAAGTGAAACGTGTTCTTGATTCTAGAATTTTTAAAGGGAAATTGCAGTACCTAGTACAATGGAAGGGATACCCGTTGTCTGAAGCTACTTGGGTGAAATCCAGTGAGGTGAAAGCTGACAGGCTCGTCAAAAGGTTTCATACGAAACACCCCAACAAACCGAAAACTAATCATTAATATATGCTTTTGCTTACATTACAGGATCTGTCCTTTTTGTAAGGGGGGCCGGATGTCAACGCTGTTAATATAGGATATTATTGCTTTGACAAGATATGCAGAACTGTCTGGTATTTTTAGAGTTAATTCAGAAGACAGAAAAGGAGGAGATTCATGAGGAAAGCCCAGGAAAGAAACGGAAGTAAATCTTTGGCCTCCAGCCTAATTGGAAGACGTAATTCATGACTGTAAAATAAGGGAGGGGTGTAGCAAGAAAAGAAAGACGCAAGCCAGAGAAATTCAGTTTCTGGCATCCGTCCATGTAAGTGCCAAGGTTATTTTTGCAATAAATGGATTCTAAGAGGTAAAGGCCTCATGTTTCTCATTAAAAGCAATCTTCCTTTGGAACCATAACAACAGGGATGTCCACTATACCCACTGTTATTTATATTAACATTGGAAGTATTGACCAGAAATATTAAACAAGACATAGAAATTAAAGGACTGGAGATAAAAGAACAAAAATATAAATTACAAGCCTTTGTGGATGACTTGGTTTTTATCTTGGAGGAGCCACTTGAAACAGCTACTAAACTGTTGGAGCAAATAGAAATGTTTGGAGAAGTGGCAGGTTTGAAAATAAATAGAGAAAAGACTAAAGTATTAACAAAAAAATAACAGATACACAGAAAACTCAACTTACAAAAAAGACAAATTTACAAATAGTTAAAAAAGTTAAGTATCTAGGAATCTACTTAACAGCAAGATGTATAACATTAAAAGAAGATAACTATGAAAGATTGTTGAAACAAATAAAATTGGACTTGGAAAAGTGGAAAAATCTTTAACTGTCACTGTTAGGAAGAATAGCCACAGTGAAAATGAATATTTTACCGAAAATACTCTTCTTATTCCAAACGATCCCTGTAAAATTGGGAAAGGTCTTTTTTGATGATCTAAATGAAACAATATTGAGATTTATTTGGCAAGGGAAGAAAGCGCGAATTAAAGTGAAAATGTTACAAGAAGCTAAAAATAGTGGAGGATTTGGACTACCGGACTGGAGACTATATTATCAAGCAGCCATCTTACCATGGCTTAAAGAATGGATAACGCTGAGAAATAAAAGACTATTGTACGTAGAGGGGCATGACCTACAAATTGGTTGGCATGCCTTCCTATGGTACGAGAAAAATAAAACACATAGATACTTCCAAAACCACTTTATGAGGAATGTACTCCTTTCAGAATGGGAAAGAATAAAGCAGAAAATTTATATTAAACTACCTGAGTGGCTTTCAACAATGGAAGCTTTTGCTTACCCAAATTTAATTAACTATGACAAAGTCGTCACCTATAAAGATATCCTGGATAAGGAAGGAAAATTGAAAGACAGACAAGATCTACAACGACAAGGTATTGACTTAGCATGGTGGCCATATTTGCAAATTCAAACAAGATATAAAAAAGATGCAAAGACAACAGGATTTTATAAAGAACAGACAGAATTTGATCAAATATTATTAAAAACACATGAAAACCTGATCAAGAAACTACAGATTTCTACTAAACTTGAAGATGGAAGAAGAACAAGTAAAAGAAACAATGATAACATGGGCAAATTTTTTTGGATATTCTATAGATTTGGAAGACTGGCAAAAATTATGGGATAGAAATATCAAATTGACTAAAGCAGTTTCATATAAAGAAAATTTGTATAAAATGTTTTATAGATGGCATATGACACCAGTAAGATTAGCTAAAATGTTTAAAAATACTTCGAATAATTGCTGGAAATGTAAACAAAGGCCAGGTACTTATTACCATATCTGGTGGGTATGCCCTAAAGCGAAAAAGTTCTGGCTTAAGATACATACATGGCTGGAAAAGATGACTAAAATACAGATAGAATTTAAACCAGAACTGTTTTTGTTAGGAATATAAGGAGCTAAGTACGAGAATGAGAATGAGTATTTAATATTGCATGTATTGACAGCAGCGAGAATAGTATTTGCCCAATACTGGAAAAATGAAAACTTACCAACTGAAGAGATCTTAATTAAGAAAATTTTAGAATGTGCAGAAATGGATAGACTAACCTTAGAGATTAAAGAGAAAGAAGACTCAGTTTATTTTAAAACATGGGATAAATTTTACCAATGGTTAGGAAAACGAACTAGTGAGAAATGAATATGATATGTTATTTTGAATATACTGTATATTAGTAAGAAGAATAATATGTATTGACTAACTGATACTGTTTATGATTATCATTTATCATATTCACTACAGCTATTTACTATTATATTAATTAGTGTTAACTGAACATATGTACCCGGACAATAGTTTGTTTGCTAAAGCTTGAAAATGTTACTGGAGGGCAACCCCAATGTTGTTCCCAATCCTGTCCCAATCCCGATCCTAACCCCACTCCGAACCTTAATCCCTATCCTGGTCCTATCCCTTCCCTAACCTTATAAAACTCAATAAAAACCTTTATAAAAAAAAAGTTAAATGTGTGATTGTTTTCGACCATGTGCATCCAAACCTGGGACCGGTGTTCGTTCCGCCGGACTGCCATCTCGTGTTCATGTATCCTTGTTCGCAGGCGCTTCGCGGTTTCACCGACATAATTACCTGTGCAGTCATTACAATTAATCCGGTAGACCACAGGTTGGCAACCTGCGGCTCCGGGGCCGCATGCGGCTCTTTCAGCCGTCTCCTGCGGCTCCCAGTCCATGTGCAGTCCCCCCCCAAAAAAATGGGACTAAAAAATTTCAACCAATCAATTCAAACTTCTCACGAAAAAAAAAAAATTGTGAACTTTGAATTGATTGGTTGAACTTCTTTGGTTTGTGGGACTGCCCACAAGCTGTTTGTGGGACTGCCCACAAACCTCTTCTCTTCTTCAGACTGCACGGACTGCTGGAAAGGTGAGTGGGCCCTTTTCTTCCTCCCCCCCACTCGGGCTCCCCTCCTCCGACCACGCTGCCGCCGTTTTTAAAGTAAACAGATCTTTATCGCAACTGCCAATTAAATGGCACTTCGTTAGGCCGATGCCAATCCCAGCTCTTTCCCACTCTTGCCCTAAAAGTGCACCAGATGCATTTGCTTCCTTCACAAACAGCTGCTTTGAGACCCTTCTCTTCGCTGTGAAAATGTCACGTTGCTTCACGCGTGGGCTTTCTCACTTCTGGAGAGGCGCATCAATTTAAAAAAAGAAAAGCCTGCATTCACAAGTTCGGTTTTGCAAGGTGCCACCCTGAAGGGTGACCGAGAAAAGCAGGGTGCAAAGAGCGGTTAGGGCCCTGCAGGGAGTGGCTGCAACCAGGGGCTGGACATGCATTTGCAGGGATCGTGGGGAACAGGGCGCAGAGCTCAGGGACTGGATCAGGTGCACCCCAGCCATGATCCGTGGAACGGGTGGGGAGTTTTCTCACGTGCGGGCACAGGATGGGTGTCGGGGGGGCTGGAAGAGAAGTCTCAGTCCCCAAAGGAGACGTGGTGACCGTTTCTTAAGCCCCCCCACTGGGGATCGCAGCCCGGAAGATGCGCGCCCCATTTCTCACCTGCTTGATCTGGCCATCCACCAGGTTCTCCAAGATGTGGGCCGCCAGGAGGGCGATGCCGGCGATCAGGAAGGCTGGCGCCAGCATGCCCAGCGTGACAAGGCAGACCGGGAAAGAGGCTCGCCGGAGCCCGGGGACTTGGCCAGGAGAAGGGAGCGAGCGCCCGGCCACTCTGCCGCGCAAAGATGCCCAGCCCAGGAGAGAGCGCCGGGGGTGGTGACGCCTCCTCCTCCTCCTCCTCCAAAGGGGCACCTCCCGGCTCTGAGGCGCGGAGGCAAGCCGCTCTGCTTTGCCCGATGCTTACTTTCGGTTTCCAAAGTGGCCTCGGCGTCACCCGGCCGGCGCGCTTGCTCGGGAGGAGCTCAGCCTGGATCGGCTGGTGCGCTGTCCGCTCTTCTCCGGCCCGACCCGCCGCCCCAGTTGGCATGCTTGCAGATTCTCCCCCCCAATAAATAAATAAATAAATAAATAGAAAAAGCCGGTTTTAAAGGTTGTCCAGCTAAAAGGGAGGAAAGAAGCTGGGCTGGAGCGCCCTGGAAAGGCGAGCAGGCAGCACTTCTGCACGGGCTGGTTGGGCTTTCAGCAGGTTTCGCCTGCAATTAAGGCAGGGCGAGGTTTTTGCAAGCGAGGCTGAGGGGGGAGCTGCTTGTGGGGGCACGTGTCTGCTCACATAAGTGCGAATGTGTTTCTTTTGCAGGGAGGCTGCTTTGCTGAAGATTATATCTTCCTTCCTCTTCCTTCCTTCCTTTTCTTCCGGTTTTCTTTCTCTTTTTCCTTCCTTCCTTCCTTCCTTCCCATATTCTTCCTGCCTTTCTTCTTCCTTTCTCGTCTTCCTTCCTTCCTTCCCTTCTTCTCTCTCTCTCTCTCTCTGTCTGTCTGTCTGTCTCAATAAGCAAACAATCTGGGCTCTGACTGGCTGCTCCACGCTTCCTCCTCCTCCTCCTCCTCCTCCCCCCACACAAGTAAACTGCATGCAAAAATCCCACAAGATCTACCAGCAGTGTTTTCGCTCCTAAGTCAGCCTATGTCTGTGCACACGCACAGACTTAAATGGAGGCTTCCAAACCTGACACCCATACACATGTGGATGTCTGCAACCGGTCATTGCAAAAAATAGAAAAAAGGGGAAAGTGGGCGTGACTAAAGACCCCCACTTTTCCTTCCTCCTCTTTGGCAGTGTTGACTTCTGCTCCTCCAATCCTGGCTGCTCCTCGCGGTCCCTGCCTGCCAGCCGCTGCATTCGACTTTTCTTTCATTTGCTTGGCAGACTGGGGAGAGAGGCGTTCCCCTGCTTCTTTCCACTCCCGCTGCGGCGATTTCTGAGAGCGGGGAGCAGCTGCCTGCTGGGCAAGCCCCGAAAGCTTTCTTCCTCTCCCCGATCTTGCCTTTCTTGCTCGCCCTCTGATATAGGCGTCTGCTGGGTTTCCTCAACCTCCCCCCCATTTTATTTTAATCCCACCACCGCCTCCCTATTTCGCAAAGTTGACATTCCGGGGATTCGGACCTCGCTTTGCTCCCGGAGTCACTTGGCGAAGCTTGAAGGAGAGGCCGCCTGCTCCCACCTCCTGTGGAGCAGAACTGCTGCTTCCTCGCCCTCCCAGCAAAAGAACCCCAGAGAGCTGGAAGACGTCCTTTCTCCCACTTTCCGCTTCTCATCCTCTCTTTTCCGAGCACCCCTTCCACAAACTCCTGGAAACTCCTCTCCATCTTCCCCCTTTCCCGCCGCCAGTTCTGGGTCTGTGGATTCCGTCCGGGTTTTCCTCCATCCGCCAGCCAAAGGGGAGGAACGGAGCATCCCTCCCAGAGCGAGCCAGAAGCCTCAACTCAGGCCTCCCGCAGCAGGCTGAGATAGGTGAGCCCGAGCGGCCGTCTGCTGCCGCCTCGGAAGATTTGCCACAGCAGCTCCTTCTCCCCGTCGGCCTCCTCCTCCGCTCCCTCGGAACCTTCACGCCAAAAGGCGGAAAGAAGAAAGTCCCAGAGAGGGAGAGCGCGGGGTGGGGGGAGAGCAGTCTTTTCCGAGGGGAGGAGAAGCCAGGACGGCAGAGCCGTCCATACCAGAGTTGGACGGGGGCAGGGCCGGTGCATGTCTCGCCTTAGGCTTAGGCTCCACTCTTCAATCAAGCCTCCTGTTCCGTGCGCACGCGCATGCGTGCACACATTTTGCGGCTCCCAGTTTTTTCTTTTTTGAGGGAAACGGGTCCAAGTGGCTCTTTCAGTGTTTCAGGTTGCCGACCCCTGCGGTAGACCATCGACGTTTCTCCTTCGGGCAAGGGTTCCTTGGGGCGCATCACCTTTGGTCGTAAGGTCTGATTGGGTTTGTGCGCCACCTTAATACCATTGGCAGACAGCAACATCTCACTGAAGGCTCCACGACCATAGTCAAATCCTCAGAGGATTTCCTGAAGAGATTGAAGGGATCGAAAGTCGAAGAAGATGAAATGATGGTGTCCATCGATGTGGTATCACTATTCTCCTTGATCCCCCAGTGGCTGTCTCAGTTATACAGGAACTGCTACAGAGTGAGGAACCACAGAATCCCAAATCCCCTAGCGCAGAAGATCTTCTCCAATTATTGAATTTTTGCCTTAAAACTTATTTCACATTTGATGGAGATAAATATGAGCAGATAAAGGGCACACCCATGGGATCTCCAATCTCCGGGGTGATCGCTGAAGCGGTCCTACAAAAATTGGAACGTGAAGCTATGAGGAACTACAAACCCAAGTTTTGGGCGAGATATGTGGACGACACTTTTGTCGTCATCAAACGCCAAGATAAAACTGAATTCATGAGGACACTCAATTTGATCTACCCAGACATCCAATTTACAATAGAGGAGGAGAACGGTAATACTTTGGCGTTCCTGGATATATTGATCAGCCGCGAATCTGACGGGAGACTTTCTACAAGTGTACCGTAAAGCCACGAACACTGATCGTATTTTACACAATGACAGCAATCACCCCACAGCTCACAAGATCAGTTGCATCCGTGCGTTATTTAACAGAATTGTTACCCACTGTAGCACGATAGTGGCGAAGTCCAAGGAACGGACATACCTTTACCGTGTATGCATACGGAATGGATATTCGATGGATTTCGTCCGACGATGCAACCGGCGCCGCGAACCACGACCCGTGGATGACGCAACTGAAACCTCAACTTGGATGGCACTCCCATACATCAGTGGGGTATCTGAGGCAGCTGCATGTATACTGTCTGCACATGGTATTAAGGTGGCGCACAAACCCAATCAGACCTTACGAAAAAAGGTGATGCGCCCCAAGGAACCCTTGCCCAAAGGAGAAACGTCGGTGGTCTACCAGATTAATTGTAATGACTGCACAGGTAATTATGTCGGTGAAACCGCGAAGCGCCTGCGAACAAGGATACATGAACACGAGATGGCAGTCCGGCGGAACGAACACCGGTCCCAGGTTTGGATGCACATGGTCGAAAACAATCACACATTTAACTTTACAGAGGCTGAAGTCATTGCCCAGGATTCCACAAAGAGTGGTCGCCTATTGAAGGAAGCCTGGTTATCCGATCAGAACTCGATTAACCGGCACATTGATCTGCTACCCGCGTATCGGGCATTACGACACCATGGAAAATTGCATAAGAGGCCGGAACGTGAGAATCAACAACCACCCTCCTCTTCTTTCCCCTCTCTTGTGAATACTCAGGACAGCCGGATGAACCATAGGGAGATGGCAAAGGATCCCTACCATGGATTGACTGATACAGCTGAACAACTGGGGATCATGACAATCAGTGATACAGAGGGACAGATCAGACCGGCTACAAGATCAAAGCAAATTAAGCAAACTAACACAATTGACGCTGCAAATAAGTGCATACAGCTTGGGAAGCAGGCAGCGGGAAACAGGGCGATGAGAGCTATGCATACGTCAACCAACACAGCTGAGCCGGATGTGACGCATCCAATTATATGTGGGCGGCGAACTGACCGACCTATCACACGTTCGATGGCTAAATTATTGACAGTTAAAGGGCTATAAAAACAATGACTCTCTAATGTTGGCTTACTCTTTGATAATGTTAGCAGCGGCTAACGAAAGCTCAGTGCGAAATATACCTTTTGTCCCGGAGATCAACATGTCTTCTTTTTTACAAATAAATACACCTGGGACTCGGATTTTTAAAATGATTCTTGATATATATATATATATATCTTCTTTTGCCAAGTCGCTTTCCAAATCAGTAAATTTGGCTTGCCAGGTTGTATTTTTGTAAGTGTTATTGGGAACAAAAAAGACAAATCAAGTAAGGTATCAGGTTTTTGTCTCCCACGTTTTGATGATTCTTAGAATTCTTTAATCCATTTTATTTGTTCTTTTTTATCCTCAAATTTGTTTTGAAGTCCTGGAGAATCAAGGATCTTTTTTGTCTTCTTTATTATAGTAAGGTTTTGCTGATTTTTTTTTTTTTTGTATTAAATTGTAGTTTTCTTCATTTGTAGCTTTTCTATTTAAGTCACTTTCATTTAATTTATATTCTGTTGTCTGGTTTGTTCATTCTTTGTTGTCATTTTTTGAGTGTCATTTAGTTGTAGGTTTAAGTTAGAGATATGTTCATTTATATTGTCAAACTTATTTCTAATCTCATCATGGTTTGAAACAATTATCGTTTGAATCTGTCGCAGCATTGTGTATATTTTCTCCTGGAATGTATTTGTATTGTCTTGAGTCATTGTTCCTGCAGATCTTTGAAGCTCCAAACTGGGTTCTTCAGGAAAAGATGTTAGGTATGGTTTTATATTACTTTTAGATAGGTATATAATATCCATTTTATCTCTCCCCTCTAAGTAGTTTTCCATCGGTGTCATAATCTTTTTAATTAGTTTTATCAATCCAGTCAACTTCTCGGAAGTAGTAGGTTAGGAGTCCTTCGGGCCAGTGTCTTAGTCTCCCCGCAATCCTCCTGAACTCTGATGTACTCTGCTACAGTTCTGCTCCCCTGCCTGATGGTTCGGACCTCAGTCTCGGCATGTCGGGTTTGCGTGGGGTCGCCAAAACGGGTCCTGAATTCTCCCAGGAATGCGTCCAGGTTTTCCAGCTTGGGAGCTCCCTCGTCATATAGGGTGACCACCCATTCCGTGGCTTCTCCCTCAAGGTTCACCACAATAACCTCCACACAGGCCTCGTCGTCAGGATACATCTGGCTGAACCAGTCCAGGTGTGAGCACACCCGGTTCAGGAAGGCCAGCTTCTCTGGGGTCCCCGTCAAAGGTTGCTTTTAGTGATGGGGGCTGCTGGGCTCTGAGCGCAGGCCACTGTTCTGGGACCCACTCCTCCGCAAGGGGGAAAGGTCCAGGTTAAGTGGCTGGTCTCTGTGGTTGCAGCAGGGGCTGGCCGGCTGTGCCGGGCAGTTGGGCGACTGTTGGAGGGCTGGCAGCCCCGGATTGCAGGCTCGCACCGGACTGAGAAGTGGCAATCCCCTGGGGGCTGGCTGTCTCCCCAGTCGCAGTAGTCGCTGCCCTCAGGGTGGATCGAGATGACAGGCTCAGCATGGCTGTCAGGAGTTGTCTGGACCTAGCCTGGGGGGTCTTCTCCCGGCTCCCAGCCAGCTCCTCTGCCCGCCATTCCAGGTCATACCATCTCTTCCATGGCTGCTCAACCGACTGCTGCCTACTGCAAAATGCCTCCAGTCCACTAGTCCTTCCCATTCTGAAACTTTCCTCCTCTTCCATCCAGGCATCTTCCCCTGAGTCTTCACTGCCCTTCTGGAGGTGACCAGATGGGGTGTAGGGGCTCAGGACCCCTTAGTTGAATTTGAAGTTTAATGAGAGCTGACTGAATGTCACCACTCCGGCTGATGCATAGCAAAGCATAGCAACTCCCTTCCTCCCCTGACAGTGCAGGTCACATTACCCAGTTAAGCATCAGACTATTATTATGAGAAAGAACCTTCAGTTTCCAAAATAATCTCTACAGCTGCAGATACAACCCACATTCCATTCTCCCCCTCCTGTCTCTGTTGGCAAGTCAAGGAAAGAAAGAAAGAAAATCTGAAACAGCATGGAGTTTTTTTCCGAACTTGACTGTTTATTATTTTCACTTTAACAGATGCAAATAAACGAGATGGGCAAATTTTCATTTTTCATTTAGTTGCATAATTCTGCACACGAATAGTTGCCCAATAATTGTGCACACATAGATATTGTCCTAAGAAAGCCAAAACCTCACTTTTACTTTCTTAAATATTCAGGTTTGAGGTTTATTAACATTTTGGATTGACTGAGAGCACTGTAGTTGTTCAATAAGAAAAAAGTACTCAAAGAAGAGGATGATTTGTCCTCTCTTTTTCCTCTCTATCCTCAACTTGGTCTTTTAAAAGACACGAAACTTTGCTGAATAGGGTTGCTGTGCTTGGAGGGAAATCCACTAAAACAGATCAAATAGCAAATGTCAGTTCATCAAGATAATTTGCTTGGATTTGTATATTTGCATTTTAACTGCTTCCTATTCTTTGCAGCTAAAAAGCGGGATCTCTATGACAAATATGGAAAAGAAGGATTAAATGGAGGCAGAGGTATGTAAAGATTTACTA
Organism: Azemiops feae; assembly: GCA_023970755.1. Classification (NCBI taxonomy): domain Eukaryota; kingdom Metazoa; phylum Chordata; class Lepidosauria; order Squamata; family Viperidae; genus Azemiops; species Azemiops feae. The sequence continues at coordinate 82,326 of JALGBA010000519.1, forward strand.
CTGCTGTTCCTATTATTCTAATGTAAATGTTTTTGGAACTATTTATAGATTTGATTATTAGAAAGGGTAGAATATGGAAAGAAGAGAGCCATGATATGACTTTAGAGAAGATAAAATATAAATGGATTTATAACTGCTGTGAAGAAGATTGGAAGCTGCTTCTTTTCATCTTTTCATTTTCTTTTTTATTTATTTATTTTATTTATTTCTAATTTACTTATCACTTATCTCTACTTTTCTTTTTAAAATTTGTATTGTTTTACTCTGTAAAAATTCTTCAATAAAAATTTTAAAAAGTAAATGATTGTGGAATAGAGCTATAAATGCATTTTAATAGGTGTGTACTGATTTGAGTAGGACGTTGGAGATCTAAATCTAGTTCCTGGCTTAGAAAAATCAGGATTCTGATAAATGTGCGTCAGGTTTAATTGATTTCAGTAGTCTACTTCAACTGTAACTAAATCTAATTCAAATCCTTATTTCTGTAGTTCCCATCATCTTTCTATTATCTCTAATCTAGCAAGGATTTTGAGAAAGCAAAATAAGAGGATCAAATGCTATCCTGAACTTGATAAAAAGACAAAAATCCAAGAAATACAGTACAATACTAATTAATCATTAAAATGATGGTGCTCTTGCTAAATTATATAATGAATGTTTTGATATTCTGAAAAATGAAATACTGAATATTCTCTTTGTAGGTGGATGTCATTTTGACAGTCCATTTGAATATGGTTTTACATTCCGGAATCCAGAGGATGTCTTCAGGGAGCTCTTTGATGGAAGAGACCCATTCTCTTTTGATTTCTTTGGTGAGTATTTAACTTTTAAATTTTGGGCAGTCTGAATATGTAAAATATTGAAAATTTTACTTTTTTTTTGTAGGAATCCTCATAACTGCTGCTTCTAATCCTCTGGTTTTCTATGTATGTTGGCAAAAAGCTACTCTTAATATGTTCAAAATCTGATTTGGTTTCTTTAATTTGATAATTTGGAGTGCTGAAGATTTGTGCAATAGGCTGCAGTATATATCTGTGTAATCCTTTAAAAATATTTCCAAATTACTTTTGATGGTGTCCTTGGAAATGATTAGTTCATAGAATCATAGTGTTGGAAGGAACCTTGGAGGTCTTCTAGTCCCAAAGCCCAGGCCGGGCCAGGATTCCTCATGCCATCCTAAATAAATGGTTGTCCAATTTTTCTTGAAAACTGCTCCCATACCTTCAGGAGGCAGGCTGTTCCATTGCTTAATACCTCTCATTTTGTACAGTTGTATAGATATATTTTAAGATTTTAGATACAAGTTCTTTTTTTTTTAATAAATTTTATTAGTTTTTGTAGGGTTAGGGATAGGGTGGGGTCAGGATTAGGGTTGGGGTTGAGATTGAGGTTTTTCCAAATAACATTTTCAATATTTAGCAAACAGCATAATGTCTGGGTACATGTATTTAACTAACAATAATAGATATAGTTAATTATCATAAACAATATGTTAATTCATCACTCAATAGCCTTCTTCTTGCTAATATATATTCAAAATTACATATCACATTACTTTCTCTCTGACTCGTTTTTCTAGCCATTGAAATTATCCCATGTTCTAAAGTATACTGAGTCTTCTTTCTCTTTAATCTTTAAAGTCAATCTATCCATTTCTGCACACTCTAGAATTTTCTTAATTAGTACTTCTTCAGTTGGTAAATTTTCATTTTTCCAATGTTGGGCAAATACAATTCTTGCTGCCGTTAATATGTGTAGTATTAGATATCTGCAATCTTTCTCATAATTAGCTCCTATTATTCCTAACAAAAATAATTCTGGTTTAAAGTCTATTTGTTTTTTAGTCATTTTCTCCAACCATAAATGTATTTTAACCCAAAAATTCTTTTGCTTTGGGGCATGTCCACCAGATATGATAATAAGTACCTGGTCTCTGTTTACATTTCCAACAGTTGTTTGAAGTATTTTTAAACATTTTTGCTAATCTCACTGGTGTCATATGCCATCTGTAAAACATTTTATATAAGTTTTCTTTATATGACACTGCTTTAGTTAATTTAATATTTCTTTCCCATAACTTTTGCCAATCTTCTAATTCTATATTATATCCAAAATTCTTTGCCCATATTATCATTGTTTCTTTTACTTGTTTTTTCTCCATCTTTAAGTTTAACAGAAATCTATAGAGTTTCTTAATCAACTTTTCATCTGTTTTTAACAGTATCTGATCAAAGTCTGTCTGTTCTTTATAAAATGCCGTTGTTTTAACATCTTTTTCATATCTCGTTTGAATTTGCAGATATGGCCACCATGCTAAATCAATACCTTGTTCTTGTAACTCTTGTCTGTCTTTCAATTTTCCTTCATTGTCCAAAATATCTTTATAAGTCACAACTTTATCGTAGTTAATTAAATTTGGGTAAGCAAAAGCTTCCATTGTTGAAAGCCATTCGGGTATCTTAATGTAAATTTTTTCTTTTATTCTTTCCCATTCTGAAAGAAGTGCATTCCTTATAAAATGGTTTTGAAAGTATCTATGTATTTTATTCTTTCCATACCACAGAAAGGCATGCCAACCAATTTGCAGGTCATGCCCCTCTAGGTACAATAGTCTTTTATCTCTAAGCATTATCCATTCTTTAAGCCATGTTAGAATGGTTGCTTGGTAATATAACCTCCAGTCCGGCAGTCCAAATCCTCCACTGTCTTTTGCTTCTTGTAGCATTTTCACTTTGATTCTAGCTTTTTTTTCCTTGCCAGATAAATTTCAATATTATTGTATTCAGTTCATCAAAAAAGGCTTTTCATTTTCACTGTTGCTATTCTCCCCAACATTGAAAGTTGGAAGTTCTTCCACTTTTCCAAATCCAATTTTATTTGTTTTAGCAGTCTTACATAGTTATCTTCTTTTACTGTTACACATCTTGCTGTTAGATAAATTCCCAAATACTTGACTTTTTTAACTATTTGAAGATTTGGTTTTTTTGTTAGTTGATTTTTTTGTTTTTCTGTTAAATTCTTTGTTAGCACTTTGGTCTTTTCTCTGTTTATTGTCAACCCTGCCACTTCTCCAAATTTTTCTATTTTCTCCAGAAGCTTAGTGCTTGTTTCCAGTGGATCTTCCAGTATGAAAACCAAGTCATCTGCAAATCCTTGTAATTTATATTTTTCATCTTTTATCTCCAGTCCTTTAATTTCTATATCTTGTCTAATGTTTCTATTCAGTACTTCCAATGTTAGTATAAATAGTAATGGAGATAGTGGACATCCCTGTCTTGTGCCCTTTTTAATATTGAAGTTTTCTGTAAGATCTCCATTTACAATTATTTTGGCAGTTTGTTTACAATAAATTGTTTTGATTACATTTATAAAGTTTTTTCCAAAGTCCATTTCTGCAAATTGCTGAAACATAAATTGCCAGTTTACGTTGTCAAACGCTTTCTGTGCATCAAGGAATATTAAAGCCATCTGTTTCCCTGGATGAATTTCATAATACTCTAACACATCAAGAATCATTCTTAGATTATTTTTTATCTGTCTTTTAGGTAAGAAACCATTTTGATCTGTGTGTATAAATTCGATCAAAATTTTCTTTAGTCTTTCTGCCATTATTGAAGCAAAGATTTTGTAATCTACATTTAATAATGATATTGGTCTATAATTTTTTATTTGCATTAAATCAGAGTCTTCTTTAGGTATTAAAGTAATATTGGCTTCAGTCCATGTATTTGGTATTTTAGCCTCCAGGAGAATTTCATTACACAGTTCTTTCAGAATCGGACTTAATACATCTTTTAGTGATTTATAAAACTCTGCAGGTAATCCATCTGGGCCAGGAGTCTTATCCTTTTTTTGCCTTTTTATAGCCTCTATAATCTCCATCATTGATATTTTTCCATTTAATATGTTTCAAATATTCTCTGGAATTTTTGGTAAGTCTGCTTTTTTTAAGTACTGCTGTATTTTTTTCTTTTGGAATTTCCTCTGCCTTATAGAGTATCTCATAGTAAGGCAGGACATAAAACAAGACATAGGTCATAAAACAGGACATGAGTCTTAAATGCGTGTATTAGTTAGAAGAAGCAAAAAGGAAGTGGAAAATGTCAAACCACAAGTTCATCTGTCGGACGCACAAAGGTGTCAAGCTTGAAGCTCTGTTACAGTTAACCACATATGTCTCGTTTCTATGTCTCGCTCTCGCTGGTAGCTAACCACAAATGAACTGCCGGAAACTTAGATGCTTTGGCAAGACATCTGTGACCTCGATCCATGAGAGGGGGACAAGATATTTCGCTACTTTAGCATAGCAACAGGGGGGCTAACAGGGGGCTGTAATTCAAGTAACCAATCAATGCTAACAAGTTACATTTCCGTGTTTTGCTGCTTCTAAAAGAGTATATATGTACTGGTTGTTCCATGAGAAGGTGTTCAGAGGTTGTTATGATTTTTGCTCTGAACCTTTGCGCAAATAAACCAACTTCTTTTGATTCCGTGGTCTGAGTCCTGTGATTTTCTGCAACATTTCTATGGCGACTCCGCTTGGGACTTGGAGCAATATTTCGCTGAGGACGGCACGGACCGACCGGTGCCCAATCGGGGCCGTCACGCTAAACCTTCAGCCGGCACGGATGATTTCCCCGGAAGGAGGCGGACGGCACCGGAGGGGTATTTGGTGGACAACCGACCGATCCAAGAACCTGAACGGAATCAAAACAAGTCACAAAACAAAGCTGGTTGGAAAACAAAGCGCCTGCAGGCAAGTATTGTGGAATTGTAGGCCCACTCATTTTGAGAGTGGAAGAGGGGGCCTGATCACCCCCCTGGGTCCGGGATCGGCGCATCCTAAAGAGGCCCAAGAGTTGTTGTGTGGGTGCTTAAGCCATTGCAGTTCCTGTTGGTGACCGTTGGAATGTCCGGCATCACAGGTCAGTGGCAGTGTCTTAGAAAATGGGTGGTGAAGGAAGTGTCCCTTGGACACCTCTTCAGTGTATGTTGAGGAATTTTAAGAAAGATTTTAGGATGCAATGTAAGGCTGAATTGCTGGCAGCTGCATTGTCAGGCAATTCCAGAACCCTAGGAAGGAATCAGTGTGTTTTGTGTAAGGAAGAGGGACATTGGCAACATGAATGTCCTAAAAGGTTTGAACTTGGAAGAATAGAACAGGGACGTGGACATTTAACTTGAGAAGTCAAAATATATGATTTCCAGGGAGAAGGAAGAGGAAAAATGTTTCGTCCATATGGATTCCAAGGAAGAGGTCGAGGCCAATTTCAAGAACATGTGGAGGCCATAGGTTTGGCCGCAGCTGAACAATGGCCTGAGGACTGAAAGGGACCGGGTTTAAGTCAAGCCCCCCCGAACCCTTGGTCCGAATGAAGATAGGGGGCAATAATGTGACCTTTTTTAGTAGATACGGGGGCATCTAGATCTGTAGTTACTAAGTTATTGGCTCCCTTCTCTGCTGATGTCATAAATGTACAGGGAGTTGATGGCTCAGTAAATTGTCACCCTTTTCTAAAGCCCCTGAGATGTTCCCTAAATGGAAGGGACATTGAACACCAATTCCTATATATGCCTGAGTGTCCCATTCCCTTATTGGGTCGAGACATGCTATGTAAAATGGGGGCAACTTTGTCGTTTGAAGAAGACGAAATGGCACTAGTAATGAAGCATCCTCCAGATGAGATGTGGCGAATAATGGTGGCCCAAGAGGTTCAAGTCCTCGATACTTGGCAGGAGTTTGATGTGCACCAGTTATGGGCAGAAGATAATCCGCCAGGACATGCAGGTCACCATACACCACTAGTCATTCAAGTGAAGCCTCTGGCAGTGCCTATTCGTCTCCGGCAGAGAAATTATCCTCGCCCCATTACACAAGCAATTCAAGATCATATTACCAAATACTTAAAGGCAGGCATTTTAACAACTATTCAATCTCCTTGGAACACCCCAATCTTACCCATCCCAAAGGCTGATGGCTCATTTCGACCAGTCCAAGATTTGCGTATTGTCAATAATGCTACAGTTACTGTACATGCTGTAGTGCCTAACCCATATACCCTCCTGAGCTTGATTCCAGCATCAGCTGTTTGGTTCTCTGTGGTAGATTTGAAAGACGCTTTCTTTATGATCCCAATACATAAGGACAGTCAGAAGCTGTTTGCTTTTGAGTGGGAAGACCCAGTAACAGGCCAGAGAAAACAATATGCTTGGACCAGACTTCCTCAGGGATTTAAAAATTCACCTACTCTTTTTGGCAACGCCTTGGCCTCAGACTTAGAAGACTTCCAGCCCTGTGAGGAAGGAGATGTACTACTCCAATATGTTGATGATGTGTTAATAACTGGACAGACAAAAGAAACTTGTTGGGACAACACCAACCAACTACTTCATCTGTTGATGGACAAAGGATACCGTGCCTCAAGGGAGAAAGCCCAATTAGTGAAACCCCAGGTTAAATATTTAGGTTATACTATAAGTCAAGGCCAGAGAGCAATAGGACATGAGAGAAAGGAAGCTGTGTGCCGAATTGCAGAGCCAACTAATAGGAGAGAATTACGGGGTTTTTTAGGAGCAGCAGGATATTGTAGAATATGGATACCGAATTTTGCCCTGCTAGCCAAACCACTGTATGAGTCCACAAAGGGGGGAGAAAGAGAGCCCTTTATTTGGACGCGTGAACAAAAACAGGCTTTTGAGACTTTAAAAGTGGCATTATCTCAAGCTCCTGTTATGGGACTTCCCAACCTCGAGAAACCTTTCAATTTGTATGTGGACTCAAAGAATAATATGGCTCTTGGAGTCCTGACTCAAGAAAAGGGAAGTTGGCAACAACCCATAGCTTACTTGTCAAAACAACTTGATGGAGTATCAAAGGGATGGCCACATTGTCTTAAAATTCTGGCAGCCACAGCTCTCCTGATAGAGGAAGCTAATAAATTGACTTTTGGACAACCAACTACAATCTATACCAGTCATGCAATTCGTGGAGTTTTGGAAACAAAGGGACATTTATGGATAACTAACTCCAGAATTTATAAGTATCAAGCTCTCCTCATTCAAAACCCTCAAGTGACATTGAAGCAGACAAATGGCCTAAACCCAGCAACCCTATTGCCTATACCAGGTCCTAAAGTTGAACATAACTGTATGCAAGTGATAGAAAGTCAATTCTCATGTAGACCTGATTTAACTGATGTGCCACTGAAAACAGTGGACTATAATTGGTTTACTGATGGGTCAAGTTTCATTGCAACAGGAGAACGATATGCAGGCTATGCAGTTGTCTCACTTGATAAAGTCATAGAAAGTGGGCCACTCCCAAAAGGCACAAGTGCTCAAGCAGCAGAACTGTGGGCTCTCATACGAGCACTGGAAAGAGCAAGAGATGAAAGTATAAACATTTGGACTGATTCTAAATATGCATTCCTCACATTACATGTACATGCTGCGGTCTATAGAGAAAGAGGATTCTTAACAGCTGCAGGAAAAGAAATTAAACATCCTTTTTTGATTGAAAGACTTATAACAGCAGTCCTGGGACCAAAGAGGGTAGCTGTCATGCACCGTAAAGGACATCAAAAGGGACAAGATGAAGTAACCCAAGGAAATAGAGCAGCTGATAGAGAAGCAAGGTTATCAGCAACCCGAGACAGCCAAGTTTACCCTGACATGACAGCTTATGTAGCATTGGAAATACCAAAAGGACTGAGCCCTAGATATTCTAAAGCAGAGGAACTACAGGCAAGTGTAGATTTGCAAGGACACAAGCAGGGAGAGTGGTATGTACTCCCAGATGGAAGGATTTTTGTACCTGAGAATTTAGCCTGGCCAGTGGTAAAGGAAACTCATTCAACTACTCACATGGGAAAGAGTGCATTAGCTGAAGCCCTCCACCGTATTGTGTATATTAATCGTCTTCACTCGCTATGTGCCCATGCAACTGAGAGATGTAACATTTGTGCCCAGGTTAATCCAAGACAAGGACCTATTCTTCCGCCAGGAAGTCAGCCTAAGGGATATTACCCTATGGATTCATTGGTTGTTGATTTTACAGAAATGCCAAAATGTGGACTATATAAAGCAATGTTAGTCCTAGTGTGCAATTATTCAGGATGGCCTGAATGTTTCCCCACCAAGACCAAGCAGGCACGAGAAGTGGCCAGAATCTTGCTCAAGGAGATTATTCCCAGATATGGAGTACCCTCATTCATATCATCAGATAATGGACCTGAGTTTGTACATCAAGTAAATCAGACGCTGGCTAAATCCTTAGGGACCCACTGGAGGTTCCATTGTTCTTTTCATCCTCAATCAGGGAGGAAGGGCAGAGAGAATGAACCGGACTATAAAGGAAAAGGTGACAAAGGTGTGCCTTGAAACTCACCTTAAGTGGGTGGATGCTTTGCCACTAGCACTTTGGTCTGTGCGGTGCACCCCTCGAAAAGGAATTAGGCTATCTCCTTTTGAAATGATGTTTGGAAGACCCCCTATCATAAGTAATAACTTGAAAAATCATATAGGGGACTTAAGTCAATTAGGGACTACATGGGTGAGTCAAATGGTGGGAGAATTAAACAAGCAAATACAAGAAATCCAACAATATTGTGTGTCCCTCAGTCCACCATTTTTGAGTACCCCCAGTCATAATATTCAAGTGGGAGACAAAGTATGGGTAAAACACTGGAAAGGGGAAAACTTGAAACCTAAATGGAAGGGCCCGTATACTGTGGTCATGTGTTCTCCACTTGCAGTAAAGGTGTTAGAATCCAAGTCTTGGATTCACTGGACTCGAGTTAAGCCAGCAGCTGATGAATATTGAGAGGCAGAGCAGGATGAGGCCCGCCCTTTAGTGGTACGATTGAAGAAGCACCCCCTATAACTGCCCTACCGGCAACAGGCAGGCAACATACGGGGCAGAAGAGGCCTTACTGGTGTCACTCCGGAAGCTGACCCTCTACGTACGGCTGAAGACAAGAACGAGGAAGACAGCTGTTAAAGTGTTAGGAGTGTGTGGTGTAGGTTAGATCTATTTCAAGGAATGGTAGCCCAACAATACATAGCCATAGGTGCAGTGAGTCTGATCACCCTGGTTGTGACCTGTTGTATTGGACACCTTTTCTTCTGGAAACGTCCCAATCCGAAAGAAACAGGTGTTGCGCCTAAAAAGCACTGACTGTGACCAAGGACAGTGTGTATCTCTTGGGGACACTTATGTTTGAAGCACCTTGGGAGTGGGTCCTCTGTAGTATACTAGGAGTCTTGGGAGTGTGGACATTATATTTAGCAAATAAGACTCGGCTGTGTGGCTCACCCAAGACTGACCCTGTCCTTTCCCAAATCACACCTAATCCCATCCATCTTCCTGATGTGGTAATTTCATAATTGCAATTGCTCCCTTTGGTGTGACTGTGAGTGTGAAACTGAGTGGGATATTGGGCTTGTAAGATAGAAAAGGAAAGAAAAGTTGACATTGACTCATTTTAGATTATCAAACATGAGTCTTCTATGGCTTTGGCTAATGTTTGCAAGTGGCATGTTGAGTAAAAAGACCCTGAACGATAGTCCCAAATGTTGTGAGAATGGCCAATTAACTCTTCTCACACTTGAAGAAGGCTCCGGGGACATTGAGGAAACAAATGCTGTTTGTGTTGTTATGTGGAATAGCAGGACTAGCCTTCATCCCTGTGTAATACCTTTAATCAGACAATTAGTTATGAGATCAGTGAAAGAAATCAGGGTTGAAAAGGAATTAGTTGTGATAGAAGGATCCTTGGAAAATAGGTTCACCTCAGACCCAGGAAGGGAAAGTGAGGATCCAGACAGTGGAGTGTATGTACGGCTTACACCCTGGGGATTGGAGGATGTGCCTGAGGAAGATGATTTTTGAGAATCACTTTATGGATTTTTCACTCTTTCTTATTATTGCTATCTGCCTCTAGGATGAACTGGCAGCAGGAAACAGAAAGATGTGTGCCAGTCTAAAGTGTTAATCATGCCATATGTTATGCCTATCCATATATGCGTAAATTCTGCTCAGCTATCTTCGCTTGCTGGGAAAAAGCTAATGCTCAAGTAGAAACTGTAAAAGTGAGACTCAATTGTTACCTAAAATGGAGTCTCAAAGGGGGGAATAAGGCAGGACATAAAACAAGACATAGGTCATAAAACAGGACATGAGTCTTAAATGCGTGTATTAGTTAGAAGAAGCAAAAAGGAAGTGGAAAATGTCAAACCACAAGTTCATCTGTCGGTCGCACAAAGGTGTCAAGCTTGAAGCTCTGTTACAGTTAACCACATATGTCTCGTTTCTATGTCTTGCTCTCGCTGGTAGCTAACCACAAATGAACTGCCGGAAACTTAGATGCTTTGGCAAGACATCTGTGACCTCGATCCATGAGAGGGGGACAAGATATTTCGCTACTTTAGCATAGCAACAGGGGGGCTAACGGGGGCTAACAGGGGGCTGTAATTCAAGTAACCAATCAATGCTAACAAGTTACATTTCCGTGTTTTGCTGCTTCTAAAAGAGTATATATGTACTTGTAATTCCATGAGAAGGTGTTCAGAGGTTGTTATGATTTTTGCTCTGAACCTTTGCGCAAATAAACCAACTTCTTTTGATTCCGTGGTCTGAGTCCTGTGATTTTCTGCAACAATAGTAATCTTTAATAATTTTTTTGATTGTATCATTTTGAAACTCTAATTCACCTTTTGGATCTTGCAGCTTGTTTATCAATTTTTTCTCTTTTTCTTTTTTCAGTCTATATGCTAACCATCTCCCCGGCTTGTTGGCATTTTCAAAGAAATTCTGTTTAGCCCTTTTAATCTGTTGAGCCATTATTTCCATCTCGGCTAAATTTAATTTATGTTTTATTATCTCCATTTGTTTCTTAAGTATTTTCTTTTGTGGATCTATTTGTAATTCTGATTCTAGCTTTCTGAGTTCTTCCTTCAACTTTTAACTGTAGTTGTTTCTTTTCTTTGTTCTTTTTAGCGATGTAAGTTATAGCCAACCCTCTGAAATAGGCTTTAGCCATATCCCACACATTTTGAAGCAATGTTTCTTCTTTCTTGTTTATTTTAAAGAAAAAATCCATTTCCTTTGTCGCTAGTTGTAAGAATTCTTTTTCTTTCAATATAGATTTATTCAAGAACCATCTTAATTTTTTCTTAGTTCCTCTCCAAGTCATCTTTATTGGGTTATGGTCTGCCCAAACATTTGTTTCTATCTCAACTTCTTATATCATCGTTTTAAGTTCCAAAGATGTCCATATCATATCAATTCTAGACCATGATTTATGTCTATTTGAGTAAAATGTATATTGTAATTTCTTTGGATTTTTTTCTCTCCATATATCTTGGATACAGAGTTCTTCTGTCATTTTTTAAAACGCTTTAGGTAATATATTTCCTCCTTTTCTCCTTTGTTTGGTGCTTTTGTAGTCCAAAGTTCCATCTGTTATTGCATTAATGTCTCCCATTATACAAAGATTTTAATAGTTTAAATCTAGTATTTTTTTATATAGTTTTTGATAAAATTGTTCTTGTTTATCATTTGGTGCGTATATTGCTACCATCAGTATCTGTTTTTGATCCATCATTATTTTCACCATTAATATTCTCCCCTCTTCATCCGCATAAATTTGTTTGGGATTCATCGTTTCTTTAATGTATAGAGCTATTCCTCTTTTCTTTTGAAGTGCTAATGCAAAGTAAAGTTTAACAATTTTCGGTTGTTCTAACAACTTATAATGTTGTCTCTTAATGTGTGTTTCTTGAAGACAAATTATATCCATTTTAATTTTTAGTAATCGTGTAAAGATTTTTCTCCTTTTTGAAGGAGAATTTAGTCCATTTATATTCATTGACAAAATCCCACTGTCCTCCATCTCTTTCAGTTATATCTAGGTCTTAATCTTCTAGTCAATCTTATCTGTCTCTGTCTTGCTCCTTCCTCTGTATATGTGTTTTTAATTTCTTCCTCCTCTCTTTGTTTGACTGCTCCTTCTACTGCCATTTCTTCCTGTTTCTTTGTTTCTCTCTTTGTACCGGATTCAGGGTCACCTCTTTCCAGGAATGCTCTATGGTTGTCAAAGAATTCCATTGCTTTAAGTGGCGTGTCCAGTCTATATTTTTTCGTATCCCAGTAAATTAGAATCCCTTCTGGAATCAGCCATCTGAAGTTCACTCCTTTTTCAATTAATTTCCTGGTTAGAAACTGATATTCTCTTCGGGATTCTCTTATTCTCCTAGGAATTTGTTTGAGGACTACAATTTCTTTTTCTTTGTATTTCAAAGGTTCATCTCTTACTTTTCTCAAAATCTCGTCTCTTGTAGATCTTTTAAGAAATCTAACATGCACTTACCTGGGGACTTTATTTCTTCTGGCATAGTTTGAGTTGACCCGATAGATCTGGTCTAATTCTCCTTCCATTTGCTGTTTCCCAATTCCTAATGCATCTGCCAATAATTCGGTTATCAAGCCTAGGAGATCCTCTTCCTTATCTTCCATTATGTTTTGAAATCTTAAAAAGTATGAGGCTTTTTCCATCTCTATCCCCGCTATCGAGTTTTCTAGTTCTTCATTTATTTGGATCAACTTCTGATTTTCATCTTTTAAAACTTCTAGCTTCTGGTCAACCTCAGTTGATTTATCTTCTATTTTTTGGATTCTTTGTTGATTATCTGTGATCATCTGTTTAAAATTTTCAAATTGAAAATCCATAATGTTAATTTTTTGATTCATTTTATCAAAATCACTTTCCAACTCCTCATGGTTTTTCAATGTGACTGCCATGTGAGTAGCGATTGCCTCTTGAATTGCTTGTAGAGTCGCTTGAGTATCCTTTTGGAAGGTATCAGTCTTTTCTTGTTGAAGCATTGTAGCAATTGATCTCTGATAGACTGGACTTGCAGAAGCCGAAGAGGGAGCAGAAGATCCTTTTTTCCCAACCTTAGATAAGTTAGGAGCGCTCATCTTTTTCTTTAAATCATACGTTGTAATCCACCAAGTAAGTCAAAATTTATAATCCAATAAGCTCCTAACAAATAGGAGAGGTAAAGAATAAAAATAGTAAGTAGTAAAAAAGAGCAGAAGGGCAAAAAGAAAAAATAGAAAAAGAAAAAAATATATACCAAAATTTGTAATCCAAAGTATTCTGTTTGGAGGGGTTTCTTGTTATTTACTCTTTCAAAACAGCTTATAAAGATTCCAGGTCAAGCTGTGTTTGTAATCCAGGGAAGTCCGATGACTTCAAACACAGTTTTTATTTATAATTGTAATCCATCCTGTAAGACAGGGCAATCCAAAAAGAGTCTTTCTTTCCCAGCCACAATCTTCAGGACTTCAGATTCCAAGGACACCAAAATGTTTAAAATATAAGCAATGTCTGGGCATACAGCAAATTTTTTACTCCAATCAGAGCCAACTGTATGTAGTTCTCAGTTTTGCCACTAGATGTCAATAGATGTCCATTCTCACCATACTTTGAAAAAGTTTAAGAAGTTAAAAGCCCAATGGTTTTCAAATGAGAAACAAACCAAAAAGGGATCTATAAAACCCAAAGTTTTCCAAGTTATCCTTCTTTTATGCCTCAGTCAGCTTCACAAAATTGTTATAAGTCAGTTTTAATTTCCCCAAAGCTTAAACCGCTGCTTATAGTTCAGGAGGGAGGGGTAAGGAACCCTCCCTGGAGCTAGGGGCTTCGTTTTTGAATGCTGTTGGAATGGAATGCTGTTTCACAGAACTGGTATTTCCACTTTGAAGAGAGATAAGGAAGGTAGTCTCACCCAGATCGGCTGTTTGCCTTCCGCTTTAAAATTTGTTGTCTCCAACGATCAGCTGCTTGTGGCAGACCGCATGGGTGCAGTCAGCCTTTCTTCCTGCCGGTCCTGAGGGCTCCTTTGGATCAAGCGGGCCAGCTACCTCTGGCCTGCGATCTGCAAAGTTTCACCCTTTGGCCAGTCGCCTCTACGGGGCGACTTTCGGTCCTATTGGACTCCCCAGCTGGTAGAAATCGGACTTGGGGAAGGGAGATTCATTCCCCAGCGCCCATCTTGCAGCGACGTCACCAGACCAGATTTTAGATACAAGTTCTAATGCCTTCCAGTGTGGACAAATTTGGAATGAGTTTAACCTTTTGACTCTGTTTGATATGAATAGCAAATCACATTCAGTATTCTCCTTTATATGTTGATATGCTTACATGCATTGATCAACATAGCTATTTGTTTATTCTCTGTCTAGTTGACATCCTTTCTGGTAACAATATGTTTTAAATTTCTTTTGATATTTTACCATAAAGAACAACCACAATATAAAAGAACCAGAATTGTACAGTTGCTTTTAATCAAGATGCAAAAAGTATTTTTCCTAAACCAAACAGGCTGGTTTGAATGGATTTGATTTTAGTAGGTCACAGATATGAATACTAAAGGGAAAAAAATATTTCCCAAAACCTTACAATTCACAGATAAAATCACTCTTTTCTGATTGAGTTGCCATCATTTTGTTGGAGACAGATGTAGCCAGAGTATCAGCTAATCATGTTCTATGGATTTCTTATTCTGGAGATGTCGAAATGTTGCTTGGAGGTTGGAGGATACTTATTTCTGAATTTTTTTCTTTCTTGACTAATAAAATTTACTAGATCTGGGTTGGCTATGTAGACTTCAGGAAAAGTGAATGCTTAAATGAAGTGGAGAAAGTTCTTTTCAGAAAAATTGAGTCTTTTCTGATTTGGGGTTAGTTTAGAAAAATCATGCTTCCTGCGATGGATGATATACACTAGGGCTAGAGAGTGCAATTGCAGTCTTTTTCAATCATAGATATGATTGACTGTGGATTCTTTCTGGGTTGCATTGATAGTTTTGTACAGCTTGACTTTTGCCCTTCTAAGCAGAAAAATGCTTTCACTTGGTTATAAAAGAAAATTTCTATTTTAATCTCTGGAGTTGGCTCAGAGAGTTTGGCCTCGATTCTAAATGTTATGTCTGAAGGAAACCAGGCACCGCTCATAACCTGCCCAATATCATCCCAACAGTGATGCATGGTGGTGGCAGCATCATGCTGTGGGGGTGTTTTTCAGCAGCAGGGACTGGGAGACTGGTCAGGGTTGAGGGAAAGCTGAATGGCACAAAGTGCAGGGATATCCTCAATGAAAACCTGTTCCACATCACTCAGGACTTCAGACTGGGCTGAAGGTTCACTTTCCAACATGACAACGATCCTAAGTACACAGCCAAGTCAACACAGGAGTGGCTTAGGGACAACTCTGTGAATGTCGTAGAGTGGCCCAGCCAGAGCCCTGATGTCAACCTCCGCCTAAAATCCCCACCAAGAAACACACCGCAGACAAAGTGTCCTCTAATGTTATATTTAGTGGGTTGAATCATAGCGGCAAGTTAGAAAGCAAAAGCTAGCTCTAACGAAAAGGCGGGAAGCGGTTAATTAAATGAATCATTCTCCTCCTCTCTCCTCTGACCGGACAGGTCACAATGTCCAATTGAAATACAACTGTTTGTTGTGAGAAGCATTCTCTGTTCGCCAAAACAGACCTTTTACTTCTCTGCTTTCTCACGAAGATAAGCAACCTGTGGATTACACTCTGTTTCTCCATCCCCCCTCCCTGCTCTGTAGGCAAGCTAAAGGCACGCAGCGGTCTTAAAGGCAGCTGGGTTCTTAGCTTGACAGTTCGCCCTCCTTACGGGGGAAAGGTAACCTGGAAAATAAAACACATTCATCAGAGTCCGTTAGTTGCTCCTTCATTCGGACCTGGTCTTCGGGGATATCTAGCACGAAACTGTTTTTACTAAACGATCTGCGTGTACATGTTGTGCCATCACCCATCTGAATTCTGACATGGGATACCCCTTCCATTGAATTAAATACTGCAGTTTCCCTCTATGCATTCTAGAATCAAGAATCTGCTTAACCTCATAATGCGTTTCCCCCCCCTTTCACTATTGGAGTGGGAGCTGCCGTCCCAACCGGCCGTAACGTGGATTCTTGATAGGGTTTTAACAAACCGCAATGAAATACAGGATGTACTTTCCCCAACCACTTAGTTAGTTTCAGTTCCACCGTTACTGGGTTTATCACTTTCACTATGGGAAATGGACCTATGTACTTCGGTCCTAATTTCTTGCAACTTTGTCTAAGGTTTAGATACTTTGTACATAGATATACTTTGTCTACCACCCGGAATGTCTCCTGCATGGCCCGTTTCTTATCTGCTTGTTTTTTCTGACTTTCAGCTGCTTTGGCTAGGGCTCTCTTCGCGTCATTCCAAGCTTGCTGGAATGAGTTCACCCAGTCGCTCAGGGTGCTCGAAGAGGGGGCTTCCTGGGGGCATTCGGGCATTGGCATGAACTCCACTCCAGTAGCCAACTTGAATGGAGTAAATCCAGTGCTACTGTGTACTGCGTTGTTGTACTCCTGCAAACGTCAGTAACTCTGCCCAATTCATTTGCTGATAATTAATACAGCAATGCAGGTATTGTTCTACTATTGCATTGGCTCGTTCTGCCAATCCATTAGTTCTCAGATGAAAAGCCAAGGAGAGGCCCTGAGAAGACCCTATTAGTCTTACAAACTCCCTCCAGAATTTAGCAGTGAACTGAACCCCCTGGTCTGAAATTATCCGCTTAGGCGCCCCATGTAATCGGTAGATGTGTTGTAAGAATAACTTCGCCAGTTTCTGAGCCGACGGAAGTCCAGTACAAGCGATGAAATGAGCTTGCTTGGAGAACAGGTCAACCACTGTCCAAATTACGGTATTCCTCCCACTCTTGGGCAGCTCCACAATAAAATCCATGGCTATTTCCTCCCATGGTCTGGATGGGTCAGCCACCTTCTGTAATAGTCCTGGGCTTTTCCCTGGCAACCTCTTACTAGCTGCACATGTCGCACAACTCCCTACATAGTCCTCAATGTCTTTCTTCATCTTTGACCACCAGAATTGATGATTTACAAAGTGCAGGGTCTTCAGGAAACCAAAGTGGCCTGCTTGCTTGGCGTCATGGCCCCGTTGCAGGACCTGCAATCGAAGGCTGTCTGGGACATACAATTTGCTCCCCTTCCACGCCAATTCATCTCTCATAGTCAGCTCTGCCTGGTGTGCTTTGAACTATGCATCAGCCTGTAGCTCCTGGGTAAACTCGTCAGTGGGGCTTAAGCTCCCTTGTTTCTTCTGCCTGGTTGTTGCTTGTGCTGCTAGCTGTCAGTCAGCTCTTGTACTGAGGCATGCGGGATACGGCATCGGCTAGGAAGTCCGTCCCCCCCCCCCCCCCCGGAATATTTTTTAGCCAAAGTTAAATCTTTTGAAGTATTTAAAAAAAAAAAAGTTTTATTTTTTTAAACAGAATTCAATAATAATTATTCAACAAAAACGTGTTGTCTGAGTATCTTATTCACTAATACAAATTAAATTCCTAATCCCTAAATCTTTTCTCTAACCATGGATAAAATAGGTCCCAAGTTTGAAAATATTCTGTTTCTTCTTTTTCTTTCAACCTTAAAGTAAGTCTGTCCATTTCTGCACAGTCTAGTATTTTTTTGATTATTTCTTCTTCTGGTGGTATTTCTTCGTTCTTCCAATATTGTGCAAATATAATTCTTGCCGCTGTTATCACATGTAGAATCAAATATGTACTTTGCTTATCAAGTTTTTCTGGCATTATACCTAGTAAAAAAAATTCAGGTTTATAGTCTATGTGTTTCTCTAACATTTTTTCTAACTAAGTGTGGATTATTGTCCAATATCTCCTTGCTTTAACACATGTCCACCACATATGATAATAAGTACCTGGTTTTTGTTTACATTTCCAACATTTCTCTGACATATTTTGAAACATTTTTGCTAATCTTGTTGGTGGCAAGTGCCATCTATAGAACATTTTATATACGTTTTCTTTATATGAAGCTGACATTGTCAATTTATAGTTTCTTTCCCACAAACTTTGCCACTTCTCTAAGTCTATATTATATCCAAAATTCTTTGCCCATGCTATCATTGTCTTTTACTTGTTCATCTTCCATTTTGAGATTTGATAAAAAATTGCACATTTTTTTAATTAACTTTTCATTAGAAGTTAATAATGTCTGATCAAACATAGTCTGCTCTTTATAAAATCCATACTGTTTAATATCTTTGTCATATCTGACTTGCATTTGTAAATGTGACCACCATGTTAAATCGATGCCCTGATTTTCCATCTCTTGCCTGGATTTTAAGTTCCCTTCAGAATTTAGAATATCTTTATATGTCCATATTTTATCGAGACTGACTAGATTTGGATGTACAAATGCTTCCATTGTTGAAAGCCATCCTGGAATTTTCAGATAAATTTTACATTTTATTTTTTCCCAAGTTAATAATAGTGCATTTCTAATGTAGTGGTTTTGGAAGTATTTATGTATTTTATTTTTTCCATACCATAAAAAAGCATGCCAACCAAGTTGCAGGTCATGTCCCTCCAGACACAGCAATCTTTTATTTCTAAGAGTTATCCATTCTTTTATCCATGTTAACACTGATGTTTGATAATATAAAACCCAATCTGGCAAGCCAAAGCCTCCATTTCCCTTAGGTTCTTGTAACATTTTCAATTTAATTCTAGCTTTCTTTCCTTGCCAGATAAATTTTTGAATTAGAGAGTTTAAATCTTCAAAGAATTTTTTCTCCAGTTTTATTGGTATCGTTTGAAACAAAAATAATATTTTTGGTAATATATTCATTTTCACCGTAGCAATTCTTCCTAACATCGACAGTTGCAGATTCTTCCGTTTTTGCAAATCAAGCTTTATTTGATTTAACAATTTAATGTAATTATCTTCTTTTATTGTTGAACATCTTGGTGTCAAATATATTCCCAAGTATTTGACCTTTTTGACTATTTGCAATTCTATTTTTTCTGATAATTGCTTTTTTTGTTTATCTGTAAGATTTTTAACTATCACTTTAGTTTTTTCTCTATTTATCTTTAATCCTGCTATCTCTCCAAATTGTTCTATCTTTTCCAACAGTTTAGGAATCGTCTCTAAAGGTTCCTCTAGAATGAATACCAAATCATCTGCAAATGCTTGCAGTTTGTAGGTTTCACCTTTTATTTCCAATCCTTTAATTTCTGGATCTTGCCTAATGTTTCTATTTAAAACTTCCAAAGTTAAGATAAATAGCAGTGGGGATAATGGACATCCTTGTCTTGTGCCTTTTCGTATATAAAAATTCTCTGTATAATCCCCATTTACAATCACTTTTGCTGTTTGTTTCTGATATATTGTCTGAATCGTATTTATAAAGTTTTGACCAAAGTCCATTGTTTTTAGTTGTTGAATCATAAATTGCCAAGAAACATTATCAAATGCCTTTTGGGCATCTAAAAATACTAATGCCAGTTGTTTCCCTGGATGAAGTTCATAATATTCCAATATATCTAGTATTACCCTCAAATTATTTTTTATTTTTCTCTTTGGCAAGAATTCGTTTTGATCTGGGTGTATAAATTCAGTCAAAAATCTTTTCAGCCTCTCAGCTGTTATTGAAGTGAAGATTTTATAGTCCACATTCAGTAGTGATATCGGTCTATAGCAGTGATGGCAAACCTTTTAGAGACCAAGTGCCCAAACCCACTTATGTATCGCCGGGTGCCGGGTGGGTGTGGCCCACTGGGTGGGCATGGCTATGGTGGTCACAGCAGAATGGGTGGGCGTGGTCAGGGTGGGCGTGGCCACCTCGATGTTGCTCCTGGGGAGGGATGGCTGTGGGGGCCGGGCAGGGTTGGGGGAGATCCAGGGGGTCTCTGGCGGGTGGGGCGGTGGGCAGGAGGCTCATCCTGCAGGGTGAGGCAAGGCGAGGGAGGGTGCAGGGTGGGGGTTAGGGTTAGGCCGCTGCTGCTTTCCCCCCAGGACGGAGCGCCCCGCCGCTGCTCACACCCAGTGGCGAAGGTGGAGTTTGGGAAGCAGTGGAAGGGCATAGCCCAGGTATGGCCCAGCAGCAGCAGCAAAGCTCGTCCTCCCCACTCAAGCGGCCACCAGTAGCTCCTCGGCTCCATCCGAGTTGAAGAAAGCGGAGGTGCAGCAGCGGGATTGCTCTCAATAAGGCGGGCGTACACGAGCGAGCAACACACCCGGCTCTTATTGAGAGCAATCCCGCTGCTGCGCCTCCGCTTTCAACTTGGAGCCGAGGTACCCAAGCCGCTACATTGCCTGCCTCCCCCTCCCCCCTGTGCCTTGGGCCGGTGCCGCCAGCAGCTTGCTCAGGTCCATTAGGCTGCCGCCAACGAGAAGAGTCACCACTCTTTTGTGCTAGCCGGCCGGCCGGCCAGGCAAGGAGTAGGTCAGGAGATGCTGGCTGGCTGGGGAGTGGCAATCATGGCTGCTTGGGGGGGGGATCTGCCAAGCCTCAGGGCAGCGGCATTGGCAGCTCCCCCCACCCAGCCCATTTCCCTGGCTCCGTTACCGGTAGCAGCTCCCTCAGCGAGCACCCCACGGCCCTCACTGTCAAGTTTCCATTGCACAAGCTTCCTGGAGCTGAGAAGTGCAGTTACTGTGCCACCAGGCGGGTCTGGTGGGCGGCGTTTCCTTCCGCTTTTCCTGCTGTGGCATTGGCTGCTGGTGTTGCCCTCCTGAGAGGAGGGTGCGGCGATTGCTTGGCGGCCACGCCACAAATGGGGATTGATCATCCCCCAAACCCCACAACTGTCAAAGGAGGAGGAACGGGGAGAAGAAAGAGGGAAATTGGCCGAGCCGGCCAGGCATCGAAGCCCGCATCAGCCTTGCTCTCCACAGAGTGGTGCAGCTGATCCGAGGCATGGAGAGCACGGCTGACGGGTGAGCGCATAGCAGATGCGCACACTGAGTCTGCTGTTTTCGGCGCCGCTTGTGATCAGCTGCAGCAACCCTAATCCCATTGCTGTCAAAGGAAAAAAAGCGGAGTCTGTGTGCGCTCCTGCCTTGCACGTATCAGCAGGCTCGCAAAGAGACTCCACTTTTTTCGGTGGGGGTTCGATGCCTGGCCGGCTCGGCCAATTTCTCTCTTCTCCCCGTTCCTCCTCCTTTGACAGTGGTAGGGTTTGGGGGATGATCAATCCCCATTTGTGGCGTGGCCGCCAACCAATCACCGTGCCCTCCTCTCAGGAGGGCAACACCAGCAGCCAATGCCGCAGCAGGAAAAGCGGAAGGAAACGCCGCCCACCAGACCCGCCTGGTGGCTCAGTAACTGCACTTCTCCTCAGCTCCAGGAAGCTTGTGCAATGGAAACTTGACAGTGAGGGCCGTGGGGCGCTCGCTGAGGGAGCTGCTACTGGTAACGGAGCCGGGGAAATGGGCCGGGTGGGGGGAGCTGCCAATGCCACTGCCCTGAGGCTTGGCAGATCCCCCCCCAAGCAGCCATGATTCCCCCTCCCCAGCCAGCCAGCCAGCCACCATCCCCTGACCTACTCCTTGCCTGGCCAGCTGGCTGGCACAAAACCTCACCACTCTTCTCCTCGGCGGCAGCAGCCTAATGGACCTGAGCAAGCTGCTGGCGGTGCCGGCCCGAGGCACAGGGAGGAGGGGGAGGATTTTCGCTGCCAGACTCTTTAACTTCTTAAAAGTTTACTTGATGCAGAATGCATATCCTTCCCTTTCTGCATCAAGTTAAACAGTCTGGTAGCGAAAATCCAATAGTGGGGGAAAAATCCCAGTCTCATGCACGGGGAATCTGCACCGCCTGCCTCCCCCTCCCCACCTGTGCCTCGGGTCGGGGCCGCCAGCTCGGGGCCGTCAGCAGCTCGCTCAGGTCCATTAGGCTGCCGCCGCCACCCGGAGGCCTGGCCCGCCCAGCACAAAGGAGGCAAAACGGCCGGCTAGCAAGCCCCACGTAGAGGTGATAGAGCACGCCCACGCCCAGCAAGGCAAAGGCCACCCCGAGTGGGGAAAGCCAGATCCCCATTGGCGCCATGGCCCCCCAGTCCCAGCCAGGATTGTGTGCCTGCCCCCCGTCTCTGCTGGGCCTGGGCGGCCATGACGCCGATGGGGATCCGGCTTTCCCTGCTTGGGGTGGCCTTTTGCCTGCTGGGTATGGGCGTGCACCTCTACGCGTGGCTTGCTAGCCGGCTGCTTTGCCTCCTTTGTGCTGGGCGGGGCCGCCGCTCTGGGCGGTGGCGGCCTAATGGACCTGCGCGAACTGCTGGCAGCAGCAGCTGCGTGTGTGCCCACAGAAATGGCTCTGCGTGCTGCCTGTGGCATGCGTGCCATAGGTTCGCCACCACAGGTTTATAGTTTTTTATCTGGGTCAGATCTGAGTCCTCTTGGTATCAAAGTAACATTTGCTTCTGTCCATGTATTTGGGAGTTTTGCCT
The DNA here is from genome assembly GCA_023970755.1 of Azemiops feae. Lineage (NCBI taxonomy): Eukaryota > Metazoa > Chordata > Lepidosauria > Squamata > Viperidae > Azemiops > Azemiops feae. The sequence continues at coordinate 104,670 of JALGBA010000519.1, forward strand.
CCAATAAAAGTTCGTTACATACATCTTTCAATGGTAAACTTAATGTATCTTGTAAACATTTATAAAACTCTGCCAGGAGTCCATCTGGTCCCGGTGTTTTTTCATTTTTTTGTCTTTTTATTGCCTCTGTCAGTTCCATCATTGTTATTTTTTCATTTAACATAGTCTTGAAGTTTTCTGGCATTTTTGATAAATTATTTTCTTCCATATATTGAGTCATTTTCTCCCATGGAGTTTCTTCCTTAACATACAGTTTCTCATAGTATTCTTTAATTATCTTTTTATTGCTTCATTTTTAAATTGTAAACAGCCTTTTTCATCTACTAAATTGTTTATCAATTTTTTCTCCTTCTGTTTTTTAAGTTTATAAGCTAACCATCTTCCTGGTTTGTTTGCATTTTCAAAAAAGTTTTGCTTTGCCCTTTTAATTTGCTGTGCCAATTTTTCTGATTCTATTAAATTTAATTTAGGTTTTATTATTTCCATTTGTCTTTTCAATATTTTCTTTTGTGGGTTTATTTGTAGTTCAAGTTCTAATTTTTTTAATTCTTCTCTTAACAACTGACATTGTTGTCTCTTTTCTTTATTTTTTTTCGCCATGTATGTTATCGCTACGCCTCGAAAATATGCTTTGGCTGTATCCCATACATTTTGTAATGTTGTATCTTCTTTTTTATTTTCTTTGAAGAAAAAATCCATTTCTTTTGTTGCTAAGTCTATAAATTCTTTCTCTTTTAATATAGATTGATTCAAAGTCCATCTTAATTTTTTCTGCATTCCTTTTTTTTTTTAAAGAAAATTTTATTGATTTTCTAGTTTTACATTGAAATATTTGAAAAGCAACGTGGCGGCTGAGTTGGTCAATAATTCAATAACATACAAATGTCTTTAGTACAGATCTCAAACTATTACATTACATATTTCCTCTCTTTTCCCCTTGGTATTTACTGTCTCATATTTAAACTAATACAATTCTTATTATATCGATTAAATAAAAATAGCTTTCTTACATTTATCAATAATTTTTAGTTTACATATCCTAGTTGTTTTAACATTCAATATTTTTAGACAATGTCCTAATTAGTTTTTCCCAATTTTTAGTTTCCCATTAATATTTAAATTTAACGTTTAATATTTATAATTTCCAAGTTTTAAATAACCCCAATTCCCTTTATCACAATTCATCACAAGATCTAATGTTCAGGATACATGTCTTATCTATTTGAATTCTCACCATTTTACATCAACTAATTAATAATACAATATAACATTCTTATTTTCTGGTAATTTCCAAATATCTTAAATTTAATAACCAAAATTTCTCTTATTTCAACATTTAATACTTCCTCTCTTTTTCTGTTAATATCTACTATCTCATATTTAAGCTAGTAGTTTTTATTATTACCGCTAAGTAAAAACATATTTATTACATTCTTCAGTAGATTTTTAGCTTATATATATCTTAATTACCTTTACATTTAACCTTTATAAGCAAATGAATATTCAAATTTAACTGTTAACATTTATACTTCCAAGTTTTAAATGACCAAAGTTTTTCTTTATGTCAACTCATAACAATATCTAGTATTCAAAGTACACATCTTATCTATTTGAGTATGTTCTATTTTAATTCTCACTGATAGGTCAAAACCCCGATTTTCTTCAGTCTTATTCTAGCTTTCTTTCTTTGCCAAACCGTCTTCCATTTCCGTGTTTTTGAGTCATCAAATAAATCTCCCTGTGTTGTTATGTATATTGTTTGATGTAGAAAAAGCCATCTGGTTGCCATTTTTTTGAGAGGACTAACAAATCGTCTCTCTATTTTTTCATCTCGACGTAGTTGTCCTGAACTGTTTTATCTTCTCTTCAGTCTGTTCTTCTTCTTGATCCTCAGGTTTCTTCTGATTTATACAGGAAGTCTTTTCCCTTTTCCATGTTGTCAGTCCCTTTTCTGGGTTTTCCATTGACTGTATTTGTTGATCAGTTGAATCTTCTGTCATAATCTTTAATTGTTCCACCTTTTCTATTATATTCTGTGTAGTTGATTTTTCAGATGTAATCAAAGTTTGAGTTCGTATATCTGGGCTGACAACTTGTTCTTTTCTGTAACTTCTTATTTCATCAGTAGCTGTAAGAATAGTTTCATAAATTGCTTTCAACATAAAGAGAATCTGCTCCTGATCTTCATCCATATTCTCTTAGTAGTATAGTAAGTTAAAAGCTTTACAATCAGAAAATGCAAAAAAAAATTGTCACTGAGTATAGAACACAGCTGGACCACTCACAGCTGATATCTCAAGGTTACAAAAGTCTTATCTATAGTCTGGGCTACTGGCCAAGTCTCTTTTAAGCAATAACAGGTTGTAATATCAGGTTTAGCCACAAGATGTTGCCCCTACCATTTAGAGTTTTCTTTTAAGTCCAAGATTTTTATAATCTTTTCAATTTTACTTCTTTTTTGTAAGTAAAAACCCAGATCTTCAGTAAAAATAAAAATTCTTTTAGTCCATAAACTTTAAAAAAATGAAATTCCAATTAGGATCAAGTTATTCTTGCAACGTTTTAAACTCCCCTGGATAGTCAGTCGCCGCTGTTTTTAGAGGGAGGGATAGAATCTCCCTTCCCTCTCCACAGGGGGAAAAGTACTTTGAGCAGCTTATGCAGGTAAAAAAGATAGATAGGATTTAAGAGAGGTAGATCTCACCCAGTCTCATCCGTGCTGCTTTATGGTTGCCTGATGGTAAATGTGACTTTGGCTGTCTGCAGCCTAGTGACGAGCCATATTTCTATGGCCGGTCTTTCGTCCGCCAGTTTGGAGGGCTGCCCCGGATCAAATGGAAGGGCTACCGCCCTCCCGCAATCAAGCGGGGATCCCCTCCTTGCTGGTCACCCCTACAGGGCGACTTTCGACCCTTTCCAGGGTCCCCCAGCGAAGCGAAATTGGATGTGGAAGACGGAGCTTGCCTTCCAGACGTCCATGGTGGCCGAGTCGGCAAACTGGAAGTCTGCATTCCTTTCCACATTTTTAAAGGGTTATGATCTGCCCAAGTACCTAATTCTATTTCAATTTCCTGCATATTAACCCTTAATTCAGGCATCATCCAAATCATATCAATTCTGGACCAAGATTTATGACTATTAGAATAAAATGTATATTGTGATTTTCCTGGGTTCGTTTCTCTCCAAATATCTTGTACACCAATTTCCTCTATCATGTTGAAAAAAGTCTTAGGTAATCTTTTTCTTCCTTGTTTCCCTGATTTACTGCTTTTATAGTCTAATGTCCCATCTACTATTGCATTGAAATCCCAAATTAAGCATATATTTTGATATTCCATTTCTACTATTTTTCTGTGAAGGTTTTGATAAAATTCTTCTTGTTTGTTATTTGGTGCATATATTGTTATCAAAAGTGATTTAAGGACTTCCGGTTTGCCGAGGCAGCCGATATGGACGTCTGGAAGGCAAGCTCTGTCTTCTGCATTCAGTTTCGCTTCGCTGGGGAACCCTGGAAAGGGTCGAAAGTCGCCCTGTAGGGGCGACCAGCGAGGAGGGGATCCCCGTTGGATCGCGGGAGGGCAGTAGCTCTTCCACTTGATCCAGGGCAGCCCTCCAAACTGGCGGATGAAAGACCGGCCATAGCAATATGGCTCGTCACTAGGCTGCAGATAGCCAAAGTCACACTTACCATCAGGCAATTTTAAGGCAGCGCGGACGAGACTAGGTGAGATCTACCTCTCTTAAATCCTAGCCATTTTCTTTAACTGCATAAGCTGCCTTAAGTACTTTCCCCCCTGTGGAGAGGGAAGTGAGATTTTACCCCTCCCTCTAGAAACAGCGGTGACTGACTATCCAGGGGAGTTTAAAACATTGAAAGAATAACTTGATCCTAATTGGAATTCTATTTTTTAAAGTTTGTGGACTAAAAGTTCTTCTATGCTTATTGAAGATTGGGGTTTTTACTTATAAGAAAGAAGCAAAACTGAAAAGATTATAAAAACTTCGGATTTAAAAGAAAACCTTTAAGGGTAGGGACGACATCTTGTGGCTAAACCTGATACTACAATTTGTTATTGTCTAAAAGAGACTTGGCCAGCAGCCCAGACAAATAGATAAGACTTATGCAACCTTGAGAGAAGCCCAGCTGTGTTCCTTATTCAGTGACAAAATCTTTTTTTTTGCATTCTCTGATTGTAAAGCTTTTAACCTAATATATTACTAAGAAAATATGGATGAAGATCAAGAACAGATTCTCTCTATGTTAAAAGCAATTCATCAAACTATTCTTACAGCTACTGATGAAATAAGAGGTTACAAAAAAGATCAAGATGTCAGCCCAGATATACAAATTCAAACTTTGATTACATCTGAAAAATCAACTACACAGAATATAATAGAAAAGGTGGAACAATTAAAGATTATGACAGAAGATTCAACTGATCAACAAATACAGTCAATGGAAAACCCAGAAAAGGGACTGTCAATATGGAAAAAGGAAAAGACTTTCCACATGAATCAGAAAGAACCTGAGGATCAAGAAGAAGAACAGATTGAAGAGAAGATAAACAGTTCAGGACAAGTACGTTGAGATGGAAAAATAAAGAGACGATTTGTTAGTCCTCTCAAAAAAATGGCGACCAGATTGTTTTTTCTACGTCAAACAATCTATATAACAATACAGGAAGATTTGTTTGATGACTCTAAAGCACGGACATGGAAGACGATTTGGCAAAGAAAGAAAGCTAGAATAAGACTGAAGAAAATTGGGATTTTGACTTACTTGTGCGAATTAAAATAGAATATACCCAAATAGACTTCCGGTTCCGGTCGCAGCGCAGGCGGTCGTGCAAAGAGTCTGCTCTCTTTGCCGGCTGGATTCCCCCCGCCAGTAGACCCTGGACAGGGTCGAAAGTCGCCCTGGAGGGGTGACCACCGTGGAGGAGGACACTCATTGACGGCAGAGGGAGCGGCAGCTCCCTCTGTGGTCCGAGAAATCTCCTTTGGGCCGACGGGGAAAAGATCGGCCATTAACATGGCCGATCACTTAGCTGCTTCAGCCGAAAGTCACAGCAACATCTAAGCGAAAAGAACCGGTGATCCGGGTGAGACCTTTCCTTCCCTCTTGATACCCTATTTACCTTCCTGTGAAAAGCTCCTAGAACTACTTCCCTACTTTAAGAAAGCAGCGTTCGGATACTTGGGAAAACGAGCTTTGAGAAAAAATCATTAATTTTTGCTGACTAATTGAGCTGTTGGATTTTGGGGATCCTGAAAAAAATCCTTATTGTGAAGGTGGACCTTCTTTCTCTTTGCCTGCTTGTTTTTAGCTTAAGTGGAAGCCTTTAAGGAGGGGGGTGGAGTGTTTTTCTTCCTCCCCCCCCTTCTGAACATTACTGTTCATTTTTAAAAAAATTACGGCTGTCTGGGCGGTTTTTTTGTGGAATGAAAGCAACAAAGTATCCATTTTAAGCTGTTAACTTTCACTTTGCTCTGAACTTGGCATGACGCCCAGACATTCCTATCTGTATTGAAACCAGCTCAAGGGCTCCTTTTTTTCTTTTTTTCCTTTTCTTTCTACTAGTAGTTTATTTTGACTTTACAATACAAAATATATTTACTAGAAAAATGGATTTTCTCTCTCTTTTGGATTACAATGTAATAATTGACTTTTAAGGCATCTTTTTATATTACTATTTTGGATTACAAATTGGACACGCACAATACTGACTTAGATTCTTTCTGCCTTTATCTTTTTGTTTGGCTTGACTTTTTGTTGTTTCTTATTCTTGTTTGGATGTTACGTTTTATAACATTGCTACTATAGAATTTTATTTTATTATTGAAACGGAAGTTTACCTACAATTTGGTTATTGACTCACACCAGAAAATTTTTTGGAACTTAAAGATTTTATTATTATTTTGGATTACATTTTCTCTGGCCTGACGTTTTTGCTTTTTTCTATTTTTCTTTGGATCCTAGACCTTATACACTCCTATTACAGAATTTTTATTGTTGTATTTACCTTCTAAGCTGAACTTTCACTAAAAAACTGACCAATTTATAGACCAAGGAACAACAGTGGAAGAACAGATCAACACTAATGAGGCCGACATGCAACTATATTCACAACTTAACGAGATGGAGGAAATATATCCACAATCTATTGAAGAGGAACCAATCAAGACAGAGGAAGATATTACACCTCATATGCAAATTATGGAGAATTTTGATGACCAAAGGTGGATTCCAACTAAAACACTTATAATCCTAAAAGCAACAGGAATTGATTTTCAAATACGAGGCATTGAAAACGCTGACAATATGGACAAACAACGAATAACTACCATACTGATTAAGACTGACTACATAGTGCAGACAACACTGGAAAAAGAGAAGAGGACTACGATCAGACTCAATTGTGGAGAAATATGTATAGCCAAATATTAAGATTTGAGGAGTTAGAGGCTCTTTTGTGGAAACCTGCTTGGCATAAAAAGAAAGCTAGAATTAGGTTTAAAAATGAGAGTTAAAATCTTATCTGATGGATTAAAAAGGCTTTTAGAGATTTTGACTGAGCTTAAAGGCTTAGGATTTTGTCTGAGATAATACTATCGAGATGAAAATTATTGATTTGATTATGGTCTGGAATGGTAATATGGAAAATTGGAAATTTTAAAATAAAAAATGAGTTGGATTGATATTGGTGAAATATTACTGATATTTTTTCTTACAATGATTGAATGCTAATTAGAAATGCATTAATTTGATTATGTTAAAGCAACTGAGGAACCTTTAGAGATATGGATTGATTTATAAAATATATATTTGATAGAGTACAGGAAATAGAATATAGTTGAGAAGTATTAAAATATAATAGTTATATAATATGTATATTTTAGAAATAATTATTGCTGTATGGGAAATTGGGAGACCCGAAATGTAACTTATGTGTTCATTTTAGGCTAAAGTGGAAAATGGTAATTTCAAAATAGTTAAACTTAAAAACAGGATTTTGATTGATATAAGTGAATTACTATCGATATTCTTTTTACAATGATTGAATTTTATTTAGAAATATATTAATACTAGGTTATAGCTTGAGGGAAATAGAGAAGAACTTTTAAGGAATTATTGAATTATTTATGTTTGATTATATTGGTTTTTTTGGATGATTGACCACCCTATCTCCACGTGGATTCTCAAAGCACTCTGATGTAAAACCAAAAAATACCAATAAAACTTGTTTAAAAAAAAAAAAAGAATATACCCAAATAGATAAGACGTGTACTTTGAAATATTAGATATTGTTATGAGATGAGATAAAGAAAACTTTGGTTATTTATAACTTAGAAGTATAAATATTAATATTTAAATTTGAACATTGATTTGTTTATAAAGGTTAAATGTAAAGGTAATTAAGATATATATAAGCTAAAAATCAATCGAATGTAATAAATATTTTTTTACCTAGCAGTAATAATAAGAATTATTAGCTTAAATATGAGATAGTAGATATTAAGAGAAAAAGACAGGAAGTATTAAATGTTGAAATAGGAGGAATTTTGGTTACTAAATTTAAGATATCTGGAAATTACCAGAAAATAAGAATATTAAGGCAATGCCAAAGAATGTTCAAACTATCGCACCATTGCACTCATTTCACGTGCTAGTAAAGTTATGCTTAAAATCCTACAAGCTAGACTCCAGCAGTATGTGGATCGAGAACTACCAGAAGTACAGGCAGGATTTCGAAGAGGCAGAGGAACTAGAGATCAAATTGCCAACATACGCTGGATCATGGAGAAAGCTAGGGAGTTCCAGAAAAACATCTACTTCTGCTTCATTGACTATGCTAAAGCCTTTGATTGTGTGAATTACAACAAATTGTGGCAAGTTCTTAAAGAGATGGGAGTACCAGACCATCTTATTTGTCTCTTGAGAAACCTATATGCGGGTCAAGAAGCAACAGTGAGAACTGGACACGGAACCACTGATTGGTTCAAAATTGGGAAAGGAGTCCGGCAAGGCAGTATACTGTCGCCCTGCCTATTTAACTTATATGCAGAGCACATCATGAGAAAGGCTGGGCTAGATGAATCAAAAGTTGGAATTAAGATTGCCGGGAGAAATATCAACAACCTAAGATATGCATATGATACCACTCTAATGGCAGAAAGTGAAGAGGAACTAAAGAGCCTCTTGATGCGGGTGAAGAAGGAGAGTGCAAAAGTTGGCTTGAAACTCAACATTAAGAAAACCAAGATCATGGCATCTGGCCCTCTCAGTTCCTGGCAAATAGATGGGGAAGAAATGGAGGTAGTGACAGATTTTATTTTCCTGGGCTCCAAGATCACCGCAGATGGGGACTGCAGCCAAGAAATTAAAAGACGCTTGCTCTTGGGGAGGAAAGCTATGGCAAATCTAGACAGCATACTAAAAAGCAGAGACATCACCCTGCCAACAAAAGTGCGTATAGTCAAGGCCATGGTTTTCCCAGTTGCAATGTATGGCTGTGAAAGTTGGACCATAAGAAAGGCTGAGCGCCAAAGAATTGAGGCCTTTGAACTATGGTGCTGGAGAAGACTCCGAGTCCCCTGGACTGCAAGGCGTTCAAACCGGTCAGTCCTAGAAGAGATCAACCCCGACTGCTCTTTAGAAGGCCAGATCCTGAAGTTGAAACTGAAATACTTTGGCCACCTAATGAGAAGGAAGGACTCACTGGAGAAGGGCCTAATGCTGGGAAAGATTGAGGGCAATAGAAGAAGGGGACGACAAAGAATGAGGTGGCTGGATGGAGTCACTGAAGCAGTAGGCGTGAGCTTAAATGGACTCCAGAAGATGGTAGAGGACAGGAAGACCTGGAGGAACGTTGTCCATGGGGTCGCGATGGGTCGGACACGACTTCGCAACTAACAACAACAATTACTAATTAGTTGATGTAAGATGGTGAGAACTCAAATAGATAAGACGTGTATTCTGAACATTAGATCTTGTGATGAATTGTGATAAAGGGAATTGGGGTTATTTAAAACTTGGAAATTATAAATATTAAATGTTAAATTTAAATATTAATGGGAAACTAAAAATTGGGAAAAACTAATTAGGACATTGATTGTCTAAAAAGATTGAATGTTAAAACAGGATACGTATAAACTAAAAATTATTGATAAATGCAAGAAATTTATTTTTTATTTAATTGATATAATAAGAATTGTACTAATTTAAAGATGAGACAGTAAATACTAAGGGGAAAAGAGGGGAAACATTTAATGTAATAGTTTGAGATCTGTACTAAAGATATTTGTATGTTATTGAATTATTGACCAACTCAGCCGCCACGTTGCTTTTCCAATACTTAAATGTAAAACTAGAAAACCAATAAAATTTTCTAAAAAAAAAAGTGATTTAAAAATATTTCTACCATTAATATTCTTCCTTCTTCATCTGCATAAATCATTTTAGAATCTATTGTCTCTTTAACATATATAACTACTCCTCTTTTTTTTTGTTGAGCTGATGTGTAATAAAGTTTTCCAAGTTTTGGATTTTCCAAAAAATTATGTTGTTTTTTTATGTGTCTCTTGCAAACAAATTATATCAATGTTTAATTTCTGTAGTTGTTTGAAAATTCTTTTTCTTTTTGACGGGGAATTCAATCCATTTATATTCACTGAAAAAAATCTATTTTCCTTCTCCATTTTGATTTACTTATATTTAGGTCTTGTTGATCTCGTAATCCTCTGCTCTCTTACTGTTCCCTCATCTTTTTTTTTTTTTAATATATTTTATTGGATTTTTATGGGGGTGGGAAGGTTACATCAAAGTGCTTAGGAAACACCGTGGAGATGGGTATATCAAACATCCAAAAGAAAAATCACAGATATATAGCTCAAATTGATTCATTGAAAATTCCCTCTCTAATTCCCTCATATAGTATTACATATTCAAATTAATACATTTCTAAATAAACTTCAAACAATCCTATCAAACATCAATCACATTTCAATTATAAAAATCCCAATCCTGTTTTAGGCTTTACTAATTTACAGTTACCATATTCCAATTAGCCTTAAATAAACATATATTAACACTTCGGGTGTCCTTCATTTCCCTTTTTAACATAATAATTATATCTGAAATGAGTATATTACTCCCACAATAACATTCTTATGTTTTCTTCATTAATACCATTTCTTCTCTTGTCACCAATCCCTCTTATTCTTCTTCTATTACAAAATAATTATCTTATTTAAAATAAAAATATCAGTCCAATAGATACATTTCTATCTGTTTTAAATATATATTCTATCAATTCATCTATGTCTATAAAAAGTCTTTTTATCCCAGTAGATAAAAGTTTACCTCTCCAAATAATTATATCTAAAACAAAATATTATTACAAAGGATATCCTCTTACAGAATTCACGTACTCCGTTAGTTATTAAATCAGTCAAAATCTCAAAAGCCTTTTTAACCCATTAAATGAAATTTTAAAACACATTTTTAAATCTAACTCTAGGTTTCTTTCTGTGCCACACCGGTTTCCATAATAAAGTTCTTGCATTATCAAACCACAATATTAGAAAGTCAGTATTTCTCAACGCTTCAGATTGGTCAAAGTTCTCTTCCCTTTCTTCTAGTAGCCTTTGGATGGTGGAAGCCATTTTATTCCATGTTGTAGTTACTAGTTGTTTGTCCACATTATCAGAATTTTCAATAACTTGTATCTGGGTGTCAGTCTCTATTAGTGTTGACACTTCAGGCATCTCAGTTAAAATTATTCTTTGATCATCAAGTTTCTCCATAAATTGTATTTGGGGTTGTATAAAGTTGATTTGTTCCTTAGTTTCCACAATTTCTCCCGGTATAATTTCATAGTTGAGTTGTAGGTATGGTTTCTCTTTAGGTTGTATATATTGCTCACTAGTCTCTTTAGCACCACTCTGCTCCTTCTCCACTGTTCTTCGACCTATAACTTGATCCGTCAAAATTTGGAAGTAAGAGTTCATATCCTCCGTGGCTTCCAAGATTTTTTCCAGTATAAGCTCATAATCCAGCTGTGTGTTAAGTACCTCCATGTCAGTGGTGAAAGGATCTTTTAATCTTTTAGTGAAGGCTATATTTCATAAAAGTCAACAAATATTCACCTCCATTTCTTAGTAGACCAAATCACCACAGCTGTTTCAGTTATCTTACTCTTATCATCCTTTGAAGGTTAGAGCCATCCTCCAGCAATGAAAAAAATATACAGTTGCAGTAACACTTTTCATCACAAGATGTCCTCAGCAGGCTATAAGGTCTTTCTTTCCAAGTTAATAGATTTTTTGTTTTTCACATTAAAAAATAAAAAATAAAGAAGAAAGGCCTCTCCAAAATAGTAAATAGCGTAGTTATAATAGTAATAATCAAAAATAGAAATGTTTTCAGTCTCCCTCAGTATTCCAGGAGTTGAATAGTCAATAAAAAATTAACTGGTTTGTTGTTGTTTTTCAATTCCCAAAGCTGTTTTTCCCAAGTGCCCAAACGCTGCTCTCTCACAGCAGGGAAGTAATTCAAATACAAAAGCTTTTTACAGGAGAGTAATTAGGGAAAGAAGGGGGAGGAAAGGTCTCACCCGGATTCTCCACGGGGGTTCTTTATGCTTAGTTCTTCTGGCTTTCGGCTGGTGCAGCAAAGTGATCGTCCATTTTACTGGCCGATCTTTTCTCCGACGGCCCTAAGGAGCTGGCTTGGACTGAGGAAGGAGCTGCCGCCCTTCCCCTGTCGACGAGGGCCTCCTCAACGGTGATCGCCCCTCCAGGGCGACTTTCGACCCGATTAAGGGTCTACCGGCGGAGGGAAAACAGCCGGTGGGAGAGACGGAGCTCTCCGTGCGACTGCGTGTGCTGCGATACAGAACCGGAAGCCACTGTTCCCTCATCTTCTTGATTCATCTTCTCCTTTTCTTCTTCCACCTGTGTAATTGTTTCCTCTATTGGTTGTTCTGTCTGTTTCTGGCTTTTTCCATCCTCTTGTTGATATTGTGTTCTTTCTCCCAGAAATGCTCTATATCTTTCATCAAAATCCTCTGCCTTCCACACTGAGTCCAATCGATATCTTGTATTATTCCAATTGATTAAAATCCCTTCTGGCATCAGCCATCTAAAATTTACTCCTTTTGCAATCAGCTTTGTAGTCAAGAAATGATATTGTCTTCGAGTATCCCTTATTCTGTTGGGAATCTGTTTCAGCACTACTATTTCTTTATCTTTATTCTTTTTTTTTTTTTATATATATATATTTTTATTTTTTTAAGACAACAAAACATAACACACATAAACATACAATGTATACTCCTTTTTTTTAAACAGCAATTTCGTAACTGTGATCTTCTATTATTTACATTTTCCCCCTTTATTCTTCTTTTTAAAAAATATTTGTCCTTGTTGTCCCATTGTTTCTTATTTCCATTTTCTTCGTTCATACTATATTTCATACTAAGAATAATACATATTATTACTATACAATATTATACATTATTATACACACATTTTCCCTTTCTTGACCTTTCTGCGTTTATTTTCATTTATTATTTCTAGTCTCCAACCAAACCAACAAAATAAGATATAAAAACGAGAAACAGTCCACCGAGTTTGACTCATACCACTTATCATATTACTAGTTTTCTGTTTCTCCTTTTCTTTTATCTCTTTGTTTTTGTCAATCTCCACACAGTCTATCTAAGATTTTCCTTATCACTTTCTATCTCTGTGGTATATTCTTCCTTTTGTCAGAACTGTGCGTAGACTATTCTTGCTGCCTTTGTTTATATGTAAGATTAAGTACAGTATTTCTTTACGGTATTTTCTATTTAAGACCCCAGCAGGAGTATCTCTGGTTTCCATCTAACAGGTTGATCTATTATTTCTTCCATCCATCGTCTTATTTTAGTCCAGTATTTTTTTGCACGGGGTCATGTCCCCACAATAGATGATATATGTTCCATGTCCCTTTTTTACATTTCCACATGTCGGTGAGTTGTTCTGGAACATCTTAGCAAGCTTTGCTGGTGGGTTAAAAATTAAGAAGGAATAATCTAAGGTCCAAGCCTTCGCTGATGATTTGGTATTTATTTTGGAAGACCCATTAGAAACCGGCCCTAAATTAATTCAAAAAATAGAAGAATTTGGTGAGGTAGCCGGACTTAAGATTAATAAGAATAAATCCAAATTAATAACCAAAAATCTTACAAAGGCACAGGAAAGCGAATTGGAAGATAAAACAAAAATAAGCGAAACTAAAAAAATAAAATATTTAGGGATTTGGCTTACAGCGAAGTGCTCCTCGATTAAGGAGGATAATTATGATAAAATACTACACCAGATAAAAAAAGATTTAGAAAATTGGGAAAACCTACAAATTTCATTTTTAGGGAGGATTGCAACGATCAAAATGAATATATTGCCAAAAATATTATTCCTGTTCCAAGTTATTCCAATAAAACTAGGGAAAACATTCTTTCAAGAATTAAATAAATTGGTTACTAAATTTATATGGCAAAGGAAAAAACCTAGGATTAAATTAAAACTCTTGCAAGATACGAAAGATAAAGGGGGATTGGCATTACCAGAGTGGGAAATATATTATCAAGCATCAAGCCTAACTTGGCTAAAAGAATGGATGAAATTGGAAAATACTAGAATTTTAACACTTGAAGGACACGACTTGCAAGCGGGGTGGCATGCATTTCTATGGGACGAAAAATATAAAGTAATAGATACTTTCGAAGACATATAGTTAGGGATGCATTGCTACAGACTTGGGAAAAGATAAAACAAAAACATTATATAAGAATTCCAATGTGGTTATCCCCAACAGAAGCTCTGAAACACCCAAACCTACTGGACATAAATAAGATAATTAGATACAAAGAATTGGTAAATGAACAGGGAAATCTGAAAACAAAACAAGAATTGGAACAAGATGTAGGCAGAGGGATTGATTGGTGGACATTCACACAAATCCAATCTAAATATACAGAGGACAAAAAATTATATGAAATACAAAAAGAATCGCAAGAATTGGATAAAATTATACATGGAACAGAAATAAAATTAATTAGTAATATATATAAATATTTACTGAGATATAAAATGGAAGATGAGGTTGTCAAAGACACAATGATTAGATGGGCAAAAAATTTCGGATACAACATAGAATTGGAGAAATGGGAAAAAATATGGGAAACAAACATAAAACTGACTATGTCTGCGGCATTCAAGGAAAATCAGTTGAAGATGTTTTACAGATGGCATCTTTCACCAGCAAAGCTTATTTCTTTATCTTTATATTGTAATGGATCATCTCTAACTCTTCTTAATATCTCATCCCTTATTGTTTTCTTCATAAAACTTACATGGACTTCTCTGGGCAATTTGTGTTTCCTTGTGTAACTTGAATTCATTCTAAATATTTCATCCACTTCTTGCTGCATCTCCGATCTTTCCATTTCTAGGGCCTCTGCTAATAGATTAACTTCTGCTATATTTTCCTCTTTATCTTCGGGTATGTTCTGGAATCTCAAATAGTGTACCGCTTTCTCCATTTCCAAAGCAGCGACTGCACCTTCTAAGTTTTGATTTGCTTGTTCTAATCTTTCATTCTCTGTCATTAGTGCTTCAATTTTTCCCCCAGTATCTTCTGATTGATCTTCCAGCTTCTGAATTCTTTGTTCATTTTTAAGAATCATTTGTTGGTGAACCTCAAATTGTGTCTGTCAACACTGCTAACATTGGATGTTCTTGCTTTGACAACATATGGAGATGCAGCCTTTTTCTTTCTTATGCTTTACTCTTAGAATTAGATGATACTGGGGGAGGAGGAGGAATGTGATGGGAGTTAGTTAGACATAACAATATTGTAATAGTGTGTGAATTCAGGGCTTTTGAAATAAGAGATGATAAGGAATGGCGGGTTGGAGAACAGGAGGGAAAGCCTGCATTTCAAACTAATTGGAAAATGTGATTTATGACTGTTAATTAGAGGAGGGAATTGTGTTTGATACTGTGTGCTAAGGGGAGGGAAATCCAGATTTTGGCTTCAACTATGTTAGTGCCGAAGCTATGCTACTCCAATAAAGATTCTTTAAGGTAAACAATGCCTCGAAGTTCTTCGAAGAGTTTCATCTGTCGGAACCATGACATTAAGCCAAAATCTCCAACTTTCCTAACTATCTAGGGGTTCCGAGCCCCAGTCGCTGTCCCTAGCATTGAGGGATAAGCTGGCAAAGATTCGGGGAAGATTTCGTCATGGAGAGGGAGAAATTGCCTGAAGCCAGTACCCCGGCAGCAGCTGC